>JAQPPZ010004936.1:0-279557 GCA_028583015.1 Wollemia nobilis
GCGACGTTATGTTGGGAAGCAGAACGCTAAAATTAGATCTGAGGCTCTCGATGAAGTTTCCCTTGGCCGCGGGTTCGAGACACGAGAAGCCCCTCACCAGCGAATATATCTGATCAAACACATTTTGCTCTTCCACGCAGAATAGTTCCTTGTCTGCCAAGTCAAATGCCACTCCTGGAACAACACAACACAGAACACTCTGTTATTCAAAAAAAAAAAAATAACGAAAAATGAAACCCTAGCGGTACACAAATCCATTGACGAGGTTCGAACCCTTGACAAGCTCGTCGATTTCTGAGGGTGAAAGCGATTCCAGTTCTGTGACGTCGTGAGCATAAAGGCGATCTTCATCGTCGGGCATCTCTTCTAAGTCTTTGAGGGAATCTGGGATTACAAAGGGAGGCGCCATGGCTGTTCTCTCTGTGTGTGTTCGGACAGGAACAAATCCACATACAGATACAGAAGATTATTCACATAAAGATACAGAGATTGATGATCTGGTGTTTTTCCCCTTTCCTCTTTTGGTGGACTCCAAACGTATATTCAGCTGGATTTGAATTCGTAGGCCCCGATTCAAAATCGGGGAGAGCGGGAATTTATATGTAGTGTTCAAAATGCGGACCCACTTCCTTCTTTTCTCGGGTTCCCCTTTTCGAAAAGGCGAAGAAATAGTTGACGACGGAATAAAATGGTCTAGATAAAACTTAGAACGAGTTTAAATTCTTTTATTTAAGAATAAAATAAATACATTAAGCGGCAATTATTGCGTAGATAACGGTCAAGAAGTGGGTAGTAATAATTTCAAATTTCATATTTTTAACATCATTTGGATTGCATATTCCCATGATTTGGATTGCATATTTTTTGGATGTTTACTACTAGTGACCTTGGATGGAATTGCATGCCTTTGTCAAATAGGACGATAGACTTTTGCATACTAGGTTTGTTTCTACCATGGGGATAATTATTTTGTATCTTATACCATGTTTGTAGGACTATATTGATACTGAAGGTCATAAGAATTACCTCCTTGTTGCTAGACTACTTTTGAGAAGGCAATATGAATAACATCAATTATATGATGCTGCATTCACCCAAACCAGGAAGAAAAATAAAAATAAAATTTTAAAAAAGGAGAAAAGCTATAGTAAGACAGAGATATAGATGCCAATGATTTTCACTGAAAGTATCATTGCAATATTTTAACATCATTGCAAGATGATATCACATTCAAATCACGGTGTTCAAACTCTCTAGTCTGATAGCAATTCCACAAGACAAGTGACCTCGGGTAAGTCATTTTAAATAAAATCTACAATTTAATATAGTTTATCCTTTAATCTGCTAAGACATTGCCAAGTTTTCCCAGAGCATTGTCTCAAGCCAAAGTCCAGGTAAAAATAAATAAATAAGTTTGGCAAGTCCAAAATGAGTTAGAAGATGAAGGATAAGATGGATGAGCTTGAAAGCTCAAGAATAACGTTAAAAGGCTTTAGTATTTATACTAGAAATGACACAGGAAATCAGTTGTTCATAGGCAAGAGCAAGGTACAGTCATCATCTTAAGACTAGACCAACTTAAAGTCAAAAGGGCTGCAAAATGGCATGGACTAGTATCTGGTAAAATGATTGATAAAATGATTAACTACTGCAAGAGGTCAAAGTGTAGCTAGGGAAGCAAAAGCATAAATCCAAGAATGCCATGGCAGAGCATAAATTCAACAATGTGATGGCAAAAACATACATCCTACAATGCAATAGAAAATTGCATGAGCATTATCCATAGAATCAATTTACCATGTTACAATATAGAATACCAACACCTCCCAGAGCCAATGGGCACTAGAATCCTTCAGGATTACATTTAATTCTAACACATCATTTTGGACCTAATCTAATTACACCACATCAATCTGCTTTCCAACCTTCAACACATCTAGGATTAAAATCCCCATCACCTAACAAATAAGTTAAAACCAAAAATCTCTTGTAACGATCTTTGCCTTGACTATAGAGAAACACTAGTGTCTCTTCAATTGTTTTAAAGATGCCTTAAGAAGTAATTTAAACAAAGCAAAAATGTTCATTCTTCACTTTTTTTAACAATTTTCCAAGAAAGCTCCGCAAACCTATAATATACCGTAATCTTAACTCCTATCTCATCCAATGGACACCCTTCGAGAATTTGCTTGACACAACCAAGCAAAAGGCTAAATTTTGATTCCTTTAAATACAGAAGAGGCATAATTTTAAAAATAATAATTTGAAATTTTGCTTACCTTTCCCTTGTTTGCGCGAGGCGCGAACGGCTGCTCCGGATGCGCTTCCTCGATAAAAATAATCGTCCGAAGAAAAAAGTATATATCTTTAGCGCATTCCTACAGGAATTTATTCGATCCTGCAGAGAGGGCCCGTCGGACGGTGAAGCCGACCACGAAAGCGACGTTATGTTGGGAAGCAGAACGCTAAAATTAGATTTGAGGCTCTCGATGAAGTTTCCCTTGGCCGCGGGTTCGAGACACGAGAAGCCCCTCACCAGCGAATATATCTGATCAAACACATTTTGCTCTTCCACGCAGAATAGTTCCTTGTCTGCCAGGTCAAACGCCACTCCTGGAACAACACAACACGGAACACTCGTTATTCAAAAAAAAAAAAAATAACGAAAAATGAAACCCTAGCGGTACACAAATCCATTGACGAGGTTCGAACCCTTGACAAGCTCGTCGATTTCTGAGGGTGAAAGCGATTCCAGTTCTGTGACGTCGTGGGCATAAAGGCGATCTTCATCGTCGGGCATCTCTTCTAAGTCTTTGAGGGAATCTGGGATTACAAAGGGAGGTGCCATGGCTGTTCTCTGTGTGTGTGTTCGGACAGGAACAAATCCACATACAGATACAAAAGATTATTCACATAAAGATACAGAGATTGATGATCTGGTGTTTTTCCCCTTTCCTCTTTTGGTGGACTCCAAACGTCTATTCAGCTGGATTTGAATTCGTAGGCCCCGATTCAAAATCGGGGAGAGCGGGAATTTATATGTAGTGTTCAAAATGCGGACCCACTTCCTTCTTTTCTCGGGTTCCCCTTTTCGAAAAGGCGAAGAAATAGTTGACGACGGAATAAAATGGTCTAGATAAAACATAGAACGAGTTTAAATTCTTTTATTTAAGAATAAAATAAATACATTAAGCGGCAATTTTTGCGTTGAAAATTAACTAGGTAACGGTCAAGAAGTGGGTAGTAATAATTTCAAATTTCATATTTTTAACATCATTTGGATTGCATATTCCCATGATTTGGATTGCATATTTTTTGGATGTTTACTACTAGTGACCTTGGATGGAATTGCATGCCTTTGTCAAATAGGACGATAGACTTTTGCATACTAGGTTTGTTTCTACCATGGGGATAATTATTTTGTATCTTATACCATGTTTGTAGGACTATATTGATACTGAAGGTCATAAGAATTACCTCCTTGTTGCTAGACTACTTTTGAGAAGGCAATATGAATAACATCAATTATATGATGCTGCATTCACCCAAACCAGGAAGAAAAATAAAAATAAAATTTTAAAAAAGGAGAAAAGCTATAGTAAGACAGAGATATAGATGCCAATGATTTTCACTGAAAGTATCATTGCAATATTTTAACATCATTGCAAGATGATATCACATTCAAATCACGGTGTTCAAACTCTCTAGTCTGATAGCAATTCCACAAGACAAGTGACCTCGGGTAAGTCATTTTAAATAAAATCTACAATTTAATATAGTTTATCCTTTAATCTGCTAAGACATTGCCAAGTTTTCCCAGAGCATTGTCTCAAGCCAAAGTCCAGGTAAAAATAAATAAATAAGTTTGGCAAGTCCAAAATGAGTTAGAAGATGAAGGATAAGATGGATGAGCTTGAAAGCTCAAGAATAACGTTAAAAGGCTTTAGTATTTATACTAGAAATGACACAGGAAATCAGTTGTTCATAGGCAAGAGCAAGGTACAGTCATCATCTTAAGACTAGACCAACTTAAAGTCAAAAGGGCTGCAAAATGGCATGGACTAGTATCTGGTAAAATGATTGATAAAATGATTAACTACTGCAAGAGGTCAAAGTGTAGCTAGGGAAGCAAAAGCATAAATCCAAGAATGCCATGGCAGAGCATAAATTCAACAATGTGATGGCAAAAACATACATCCTACAATGCAATAGAAAATTGCATGAGCATTATCCATAGAATCAATTTACCATGTTACAATATAGAATACCAACACCTCCCAGAGCCAATGGGCACTAGAATCCTTCAGGATTACATTTAATTCTAACACATCATTTTGGACCTAATCTAATTACACCACATCAATCTGCTTTCCAACCTTCAACACATCTAGGATTAAAATCCCCATCACCTAACAAATAAGTTAAAACCAAAAATCTCTTGTAACGATCTTTGCCTTGACTATAGAGAAACACTAGTGTCTCTTCAATTGTTTTAAAGATGCCTTAAGAAGTAATTTAAACAAAGCAAAAATGTTCATTCTTCACTTTTTTTAACAATTTTCCAAGAAAGCTCCGCAAACCTATAATATACCGTAATCTTAACTCCTATCTCATCCAATGGACACCCTTCGAGAATTTGCTTGACACAACCAAGCAAAAGGCTAAATTTTGATTCCTTTAAATACAGAAGAGGCATAATTTTAAAAATAATAATTTGAAATTTTGCTTACCTTTCCACTGTTTGCGCGAGGCGCAGAACGCTGCTCCGGATGCGCTTCCTCGATAAAAATAATCGTCTGAAGAAAAAAAGTATATATCTTTAGCGCATTCCTACAGGAATTTATTCGATCCTGCAGAGAGGGCCCGTCGGACGGTGAAGCCGACCACGAAAGCGACGTTATGTTGGGAAGCAGAACGCTAAAATTAGATTTGAGGCTCTCGATGAAGTTTCCCTTGGCCGCGGGTTCGAGACACGAGAAGCCCCTCACCAGCGAATATATCTGATCAAACACATTTTGCTCTTCCACGCAGAATAGTTCCTTGTCTGCCAGGTCAAACGCCACTCCTGGAACAACACAACACAGAACACTGTTATTCAAAAAAAAAAAAATAACGAAAAATGAAACCCTAGCGGTACACAAATCCATTGACGAGGTTCGAACCCTTGACAAGCTCGTCGATTTCTGAGGGTGAAAGCGATTCCAGTTCTGTGACGTCGTGGGCATAAAGGCGATCTTCATCGTCGGGCATCTCTTCTAAGTCTTTGAGGGAATCTGGGATTACAAAGGGAGGTGCCATGGCTGTTCTCTGTGTGTGTGTTCGGACAGGAACAAATCCACATACAGATACAAAAGATTATTCACATAAAGATACAGAGATTGATGATCTGGTGTTTTTCCCCTTTCCTCTTTTGGTGGACTCCAAACGTCTATTCAGCTGGATTTGAATTCGTAGGCCCCGATTCAAAATCGGGGAGAGCGGGAATTTATATGTAGTGTTCAAAATGCGGACCCACTTCCTTCTTTTCTCGGGTTCCCCTTTTCGAAAAGGCGAAGAAATAGTTGACGACGGAATAAAATGGTCTAGATAAAACATAGAACGAGTTTAAATTCTTTTATTTAAGAATAAAATAAATACATTAAGCGGCAATTTTTGCGTTGAAAATTAACTAGGTAACGGTCAAGAAGTGGGTAGTAATAATTTCAAATTTCATATTTTTAACATCATTTGGATTGCATATTCCCATGATTTGGATTGCATATTTTTTGGATGTTTACTACTAGTGACCTTGGATGGAATTGCATGCCTTTGTCAAATAGGACGATAGACTTTTGCATACTAGGTTTGTTTCTACCATGGGGATAATTATTTTGTATCTTATACCATGTTTGTAGGACTATATTGATACTGAAGGTCATAAGAATTACCTCCTTGTTGCTAGACTACTTTTGAGAAGGCAATATGAATAACATCAATTATATGATGCTGCATTCACCCAAACCAGGAAGAAAAATAAAAATAAAATTTTAAAAAAGGAGAAAAGCTATAGTAAGACAGAGATATAGATGCCAATGATTTTCACTGAAAGTATCATTGCAATATTTTAACATCATTGCAAGATGATATCACATTCAAATCACGGTGTTCAAACTCTCTAGTCTGATAGCAATTCCACAAGACAAGTGACCTCGGGTAAGTCATTTTAAATAAAATCTACAATTTAATATAGTTTATCCTTTAATCTGCTAAGACATTGCCAAGTTTTCCCAGAGCATTGTCTCAAGCCAAAGTCCAGGTAAAAATAAATAAATAAGTTTGGCAAGTCCAAAATGAGTTAGAAGATGAAGGATAAGATGGATGAGCTTGAAAGCTCAAGAATAACGTTAAAAGGCTTTAGTATTTATACTAGAAATGACACAGGAAATCAGTTGTTCATAGGCAAGAGCAAGGTACAGTCATCATCTTAAGACTAGACCAACTTAAAGTCAAAAGGGCTGCAAAATGGCATGGACTAGTATCTGGTAAAATGATTGATAAAATGATTAACTACTGCAAGAGGTCAAAGTGTAGCTAGGGAAGCAAAAGCATAAATCCAAGAATGCCATGGCAGAGCATAAATTCAACAATGTGATGGCAAAAACATACATCCTACAATGCAATAGAAAATTGCATGAGCATTATCCATAGAATCAATTTACCATGTTACAATATAGAATACCAACACCTCCCAGAGCCAATGGGCACTAGAATCCTTCAGGATTACATTTAATTCTAACACATCATTTTGGACCTAATCTAATTACACCACATCAATCTGCTTTCCAACCTTCAACACATCTAGGATTAAAATCCCCATCACCTAACAAATAAGTTAAAACCAAAAATCTCTTGTAACGATCTTTGCCTTGACTATAGAGAAACACTAGTGTCTCTTCAATTGTTTTAAAGATGCCTTAAGAAGTAATTTAAACAAAGCAAAAATGTTCATTCTTCACTTTTTTTAACAATTTTCCAAGAAAGCTCCGCAAACCTATAATATACCGTAATCTTAACTCCTATCTCATCCAATGGACACCCTTCGAGAATTTGCTTGACACAACCAAGCAAAAGGCTAAATTTTGATTCCTTTAAATACAGAAGAGGCATAATTTTAAAAATAATAATTTGAAATTTTGCTTACCTTTCCACTGTTTGCGCGAGGCGCAGAACGCTGCTCCGGATGCGCTTCCTCGATAAAAATAATCGTCTGAAGAAAAAAAGTATATATCTTTAGCGCATTCCTACAGGAATTTATTCGATCCTGCAGAGAGGGCCCGTCGGACGGTGAAGCCGACCACGAAAGCGACGTTATGTTGGGAAGCAGAACGCTAAAATTAGATTTGAGGCTCTCGATGAAGTTTCCCTTGGCCGCGGGTTCGAGACACGAGAAGCCCCTCACCAGCGAATATATCTGATCAAACACATTTTGCTCTTCCACGCAGAATAGTTCCTTGTCTGCCAGGTCAAACGCCACTCCCGGAACAACACAACACAGAACACTCTGTTATTCAAAAAAAAAAAAATAACGAAAAATGAAACCCTAGCGGTACACAAATCCATTGACGAGGTTCGAACCCTTGACAAGCTCGTCGATTTCTGAGGGTGAAAGCGATTCCAGTTCTGTGACGTCGTGGGCATAAAGGCGATCTTCATCGTCGGGCATCTCTTCTAAGTCTTTGAGGGAATCTGGGATTACAAAGGGAGGTGCCATGGCTGTTCTCTGTGTGTGTGTTCGGACAGGAACAAATCCACATACAGATACAAAAGATTATTCACATAAAGATACAGAGATTGATGATCTGGTGTTTTTCCCCTTTCCTCTTTTGGTGGACTCCAAACGTCTATTCAGCTGGATTTGAATTCGTAGGCCCCGATTCAAAATCGGGGAGAGCGGGAATTTATATGTAGTGTTCAAAATGCGGACCCACTTCCTTCTTTTCTCGGGTTCCCCTTTTCGAAAAGGCGAAGAAATAGTTGACGACGGAATAAAATGGTCTAGATAAAACATAGAACGAGTTTAAATTCTTTTATTTAAGAATAAAATAAATACATTAAGCGGCAATTTTTGCGTTGAAAATTAACTAGGTAACGGTCAAGAAGTGGGTAGTAATAATTTCAAATTTCATATTTTTAACATCATTTGGATTGCATATTCCCATGATTTGGATTGCATATTTTTTGGATGTTTACTACTAGTGACCTTGGATGGAATTGCATGCCTTTGTCAAATAGGACGATAGACTTTTGCATACTAGGTTTGTTTCTACCATGGGGATAATTATTTTGTATCTTATACCATGTTTGTAGGACTATATTGATACTGAAGGTCATAAGAATTACCTCCTTGTTGCTAGACTACTTTTGAGAAGGCAATATGAATAACATCAATTATATGATGCTGCATTCACCCAAACCAGGAAGAAAAATAAAAATAAAATTTTAAAAAAGGAGAAAAGCTATAGTAAGACAGAGATATAGATGCCAATGATTTTCACTGAAAGTATCATTGCAATATTTTAACATCATTGCAAGATGATATCACATTCAAATCACGGTGTTCAAACTCTCTAGTCTGATAGCAATTCCACAAGACAAGTGACCTCGGGTAAGTCATTTTAAATAAAATCTACAATTTAATATAGTTTATCCTTTAATCTGCTAAGACATTGCCAAGTTTTCCCAGAGCATTGTCTCAAGCCAAAGTCCAGGTAAAAATAAATAAATAAGTTTGGCAAGTCCAAAATGAGTTAGAAGATGAAGGATAAGATGGATGAGCTTGAAAGCTCAAGAATAACGTTAAAAGGCTTTAGTATTTATACTAGAAATGACACAGGAAATCAGTTGTTCATAGGCAAGAGCAAGGTACAGTCATCATCTTAAGACTAGACCAACTTAAAGTCAAAAGGGCTGCAAAATGGCATGGACTAGTATCTGGTAAAATGATTGATAAAATGATTAACTACTGCAAGAGGTCAAAGTGTAGCTAGGGAAGCAAAAGCATAAATCCAAGAATGCCATGGCAGAGCATAAATTCAACAATGTGATGGCAAAAACATACATCCTACAATGCAATAGAAAATTGCATGAGCATTATCCATAGAATCAATTTACCATGTTACAATATAGAATACCAACACCTCCCAGAGCCAATGGGCACTAGAATCCTTCAGGATTACATTTAATTCTAACACATCATTTTGGACCTAATCTAATTACACCACATCAATCTGCTTTCCAACCTTCAACACATCTAGGATTAAAATCCCCATCACCTAACAAATAAGTTAAAACCAAAAATCTCTTGTAACGATCTTTGCCTTGACTATAGAGAAACACTAGTGTCTCTTCAATTGTTTTAAAGATGCCTTAAGAAGTAATTTAAACAAAGCAAAAATGTTCATTCTTCACTTTTTTTTAACAATTTTCCAAGAAAGCTCCGCAAACCTATAATATACCGTAATCTTAACTCCTATCTCATCCAATGGACACCCTTCGAGAATTTGCTTGACACAACCAAGCAAAAGGCTAAATTTTGATTCCTTTAAATACAGAAGAGGCATAATTTTAAAAATAATAATTTGAAATTTTGCTTACCTTTCCACTGTTTGCGCGAGGCGCAGAACGCTGCTCCGGATGCGCTTCCTCGATAAAAATAATCGTCTGAAGAAAAAAAGTATATATCTTTAGCGCATTCCTACAGGAATTTATTCGATCCTGCAGAGAGGGCCCGTCGGACGGTGAAGCCGACCACGAAAGCGACGTTATGTTGGGAAGCAGAACGCTAAAATTAGATTTGAGGCTCTCGATGAAGTTTCCCTTGGCCGCGGGTTCGAGACACGAGAAGCTCCTCACCAGCGAATATATCTGACCAAACACATTTTTCTCTTCCACGCAGAATAGTTCCTTGTCTACCAGGTCAAACGCCACTCCTGGAACAACACAACACAGAACACTCGTTATTCAAAAAAAAAAAAAATAACGAAAAATGAAACCCTAGCGGTACACAAATCCATTGACGAGGTTCGAACCCTTGACAAGCTCGTCGATTTCTGAGGGTGAAAGCGATTCCAGTTCTGTGACGTCGTGGGCATAAAGGCGATCTTCATCGTCGGGCATCTCTTCTAAGTCTTTGAGGGAATCTGGGATTACAAAGGGAGGTGCCATGGCTGTTCTCTGTGTGTGTGTTCGGACAGGAACAAATCCACATACAGATACAAAAGATTATTCACATAAAGATACAGAGATTGATGATCTGGTGTTTTTCCCCTTTCCTCTTTTGGTGGACTCCAAACGTCTATTCAGCTGGATTTGAATTCGTAGGCCCCGATTCAAAATCGGGGAGAGCGGGAATTTATATGTAGTGTTCAAAATGCGGACCCACTTCCTTCTTTTCTCGGGTTCCCCTTTTCGAAAAGGCGAAGAAATAGTTGACGACGGAATAAAATGGTCTAGATAAAACATAGAACGAGTTTAAATTCTTTTATTTAAGAATAAAATAAATACATTAAGCGGCAATTTTTGCGTTGAAAATTAACTAGGTAACGGTCAAGAAGTGGGTAGTAATAATTTCAAATTTCATATTTTTAACATCATTTGGATTGCATATTCCCATGATTTGGATTGCATATTTTTTGGATGTTTACTACTAGTGACCTTGGATGGAATTGCATGCCTTTGTCAAATAGGACGATAGACTTTTGCATACTAGGTTTGTTTCTACCATGGGGATAATTATTTTGTATCTTATACCATGTTTGTAGGACTATATTGATACTGAAGGTCATAAGAATTACCTCCTTGTTGCTAGACTACTTTTGAGAAGGCAATATGAATAACATCAATTATATGATGCTGCATTCACCCAAACCAGGAAGAAAAATAAAAATAAAATTTTAAAAAAGGAGAAAAGCTATAGTAAGACAGAGATATAGATGCCAATGATTTTCACTGAAAGTATCATTGCAATATTTTAACATCATTGCAAGATGATATCACATTCAAATCACGGTGTTCAAACTCTCTAGTCTGATAGCAATTCCACAAGACAAGTGACCTCGGGTAAGTCATTTTAAATAAAATCTACAATTTAATATAGTTTATCCTTTAATCTGCTAAGACATTGCCAAGTTTTCCCAGAGCATTGTCTCAAGCCAAAGTCCAGGTAAAAATAAATAAATAAGTTTGGCAAGTCCAAAATGAGTTAGAAGATGAAGGATAAGATGGATGAGCTTGAAAGCTCAAGAATAACGTTAAAAGGCTTTAGTATTTATACTAGAAATGACACAGGAAATCAGTTGTTCATAGGCAAGAGCAAGGTACAGTCATCATCTTAAGACTAGACCAACTTAAAGTCAAAAGGGCTGCAAAATGGCATGGACTAGTATCTGGTAAAATGATTGATAAAATGATTAACTACTGCAAGAGGTCAAAGTGTAGCTAGGGAAGCAAAAGCATAAATCCAAGAATGCCATGGCAGAGCATAAATTCAACAATGTGATGGCAAAAACATACATCCTACAATGCAATAGAAAATTGCATGAGCATTATCCATAGAATCAATTTACCATGTTACAATATAGAATACCAACACCTCCCAGAGCCAATGGGCACTAGAATCCTTCAGGATTACATTTAATTCTAACACATCATTTTGGACCTAATCTAATTACACCACATCAATCTGCTTTCCAACCTTCAACACATCTAGGATTAAAATCCCCATCACCTAACAAATAAGTTAAAACCAAAAATCTCTTGTAACGATCTTTGCCTTGACTATAGAGAAACACTAGTGTCTCTTCAATTGTTTTAAAGATGCCTTAAGAAGTAATTTAAACAAAGCAAAAATGTTCATTCTTCACTTTTTTTAACAATTTTCCAAGAAAGCTCCGCAAACCTATAATATACCGTAATCTTAACTCCTATCTCATCCAATGGACACCCTTCGAGAATTTGCTTGACACAACCAAGCAAAAGGCTAAATTTTGATTCCTTTAAATACGAAAGAGGCATAATTTTAAAAATAATAATTTGAAATTTTGCTTACCTTTCCACTGTTTGCGCGAGGCGCAGAACGCTGCTCCGGATGCGCTTCCTCGATAAAAATAATCGTCTGAAGAAAAAAAGTATATATCTTTAGCGCATTCCTACAGGAATTTATTCGATCCTGCAGAGAGGGCCCGTCGGACGGTGAAGCCGACCACGAAAGCGACGTTATGTTGGGAAGCAGAACGCTAAAATTAGATTTGAGGCTCTCGATGAAGTTTCCCTTGGCCGCGGGTTCGAGACACGAGAAGCCCCTCACCAGCGAATATATCTGATCAAACACATTTTGCTCTTCCACGCAGAATAGTTCCTTGTCTGCCAGGTCAAACGCCACTCCCGGAACAACACAACACAGAACACTCTGTTATTCAAAAAAAAAAAAATAACGAAAAATGAAACCCTAGCGGTACACAAATCCATTGACGAGGTTCGAACCCTTGACAAGCTCGTCGATTTCTGAGGGTGAAAGCGATTCCAGTTCTGTGACGTCGTGGGCATAAAGGCGATCTTCATCGTCGGGCATCTCTTCTAAGTCTTTGAGGGAATCTGGGATTACAAAGGGAGGTGCCATGGCTGTTCTCTGTGTGTGTGTTCGGACAGGAACAAATCCACATACAGATACAAAAGATTATTCACATAAAGATACAGAGATTGATGATCTGGTGTTTTTCCCCTTTCCTCTTTTGGTGGACTCCAAACGTCTATTCAGCTGGATTTGAATTCGTAGGCCCCGATTCAAAATCGGGGAGAGCGGGAATTTATATGTAGTGTTCAAAATGCGGACCCACTTCCTTCTTTTCTCGGGTTCCCCTTTTCGAAAAGGCGAAGAAATAGTTGACGACGGAATAAAATGGTCTAGATAAAACATAGAACGAGTTTAAATTCTTTTATTTAAGAATAAAATAAATACATTAAGCGGCAATTTTTGCGTTGAAAATTAACTAGGTAACGGTCAAGAAGTGGGTAGTAATAATTTCAAATTTCATATTTTTAACATCATTTGGATTGCATATTCCCATGATTTGGATTGCATATTTTTTGGATGTTTACTACTAGTGACCTTGGATGGAATTGCATGCCTTTGTCAAATAGGACGATAGACTTTTGCATACTAGGTTTGTTTCTACCATGGGGATAATTATTTTGTATCTTATACCATGTTTGTAGGACTATATTGATACTGAAGGTCATAAGAATTACCTCCTTGTTGCTAGACTACTTTTGAGAAGGCAATATGAATAACATCAATTATATGATGCTGCATTCACCCAAACCAGGAAGAAAAATAAAAATAAAATTTTAAAAAAGGAGAAAAGCTATAGTAAGACAGAGATATAGATGCCAATGATTTTCACTGAAAGTATCATTGCAATATTTTAACATCATTGCAAGATGATATCACATTCAAATCACGGTGTTCAAACTCTCTAGTCTGATAGCAATTCCACAAGACAAGTGACCTCGGGTAAGTCATTTTAAATAAAATCTACAATTTAATATAGTTTATCCTTTAATCTGCTAAGACATTGCCAAGTTTTCCCAGAGCATTGTCTCAAGCCAAAGTCCAGGTAAAAATAAATAAATAAGTTTGGCAAGTCCAAAATGAGTTAGAAGATGAAGGATAAGATGGATGAGCTTGAAAGCTCAAGAATAACGTTAAAAGGCTTTAGTATTTATACTAGAAATGACACAGGAAATCAGTTGTTCATAGGCAAGAGCAAGGTACAGTCATCATCTTAAGACTAGACCAACTTAAAGTCAAAAGGGCTGCAAAATGGCATGGACTAGTATCTAGTAAAGTGATTGATAAAATGATTAACTACTGCAAGAGGTCAAAGTGTAGCTAGGGAAGCAAAAGCATAAATCCAAGAATGCCATGGCAGAGCATAAATTCAACAATGTGATGGCAAAAACATACATCCTACAATGCAATAGAAAATTGCATGAGCATTATCCATAGAATCAATTTACCATGTTACAATATAGAATACCAACACCTCCCAGAGCCAATGGGCACTAGAATCCTTCAGGATTACATTTAATTCTAACACATCATTTTGGACCTAATCTAATTACACCACATCAATCTGCTTTCCAACCTTCAACACATCTAGGATTAAAATCCCCATCACCTAACAAATAAGTTAAAACCAAAAATCTCTTGTAACGATCTTTGCCTTGACTATAGAGAAACACTAGTGTCTCTTCAATTGTTTTAAAGATGCCTTAAGAAGTAATTTAAACAAAGCAAAAATGTTCATTCTTCACTTTTTTTAACAATTTTCCAAGAAAGCTCCGCAAACCTATAATATACCGTAATCTTAACTCCTATCTCATCCAATGGACACCCTTCGAGAATTTGCTTGACACAACCAAGCAAAAGGCTAAATTTTGATTCCTTTAAATACAGAAGAGGCATAATTTTAAAAATAATAATTTGAAATTTTGCTTACCTTTCCCTTGTTTGCGCGAGGCGCGAACGGCTGCTCCGGATGCGCTTCCTCGATAAAAATAATCGTCCGAAGAAAAAAAGTATATATCTTTAGCGCATTCCTACGAGGAATTTATTCGATCCTGCGAGAGAGGGCCCGTCGGACGGTGAAGCCGACCACGAAAGCGACGTTATGTTGGGAAGCAGAACGCTAAAATTAGATTTGAGGCTCTCGATGAAGTTTCCCTTGGCCGCGGGTTCGAGACACGAGAAGCCCCTCACCAGCGAATATATCTGATCAAACACATTTTGCTCTTCCACGCAGAATAGTTCCTTGTCTGCCAGGTCAAACGCCACTCCCGGAACAACACAACACGGAACACTCGTTATTCAAAAAAAAAAAAAATAACGAAAAATGAAACCCTAGCGGTACACAAATCCATTGACGAGGTTCGAACCCTTGACAAGCTCGTCGATTTCTGAGGGTGAAAGCGATTCCAGTTCTGTGACGTCGTGGGCATAAAGGCGATCTTCATCGTCGGGCATCTCTTCTAAGTCTTTGAGGGAATCTGGGATTACAAAGGGAGGTGCCATGGCTGTTCTCTGTGTGTGTGTTCGGACAGGAACAAATCCACATACAGATACAAAAGATTATTCACATAAAGATACAGAGATTGATGATCTGGTGTTTTTCCCCTTTCCTCTTTTGGTGGACTCCAAACGTCTATTCAGCTGGATTTGAATTCGTAGGCCCCGATTCAAAATCGGGGAGAGCGGGAATTTATATGTAGTGTTCAAAATGCGGACCCACTTCCTTCTTTTCTCGGGTTCCCCTTTTCGAAAAGGCGAAGAAATAGTTGACGACGGAATAAAATGGTCTAGATAAAACATAGAACGAGTTTAAATTCTTTTATTTAAGAATAAAATAAATACATTAAGCGGCAATTTTTGCGTTGAAAATTAACTAGGTAACGGTCAAGAAGTGGGTAGTAATAATTTCAAATTTCATATTTTTAACATCATTTGGATTGCATATTCCCATGATTTGGATTGCATATTTTTTGGATGTTTACTACTAGTGACCTTGGATGGAATTGCATGCCTTTGTCAAATAGGACGATAGACTTTTGCATACTAGGTTTGTTTCTACCATGGGGATAATTATTTTGTATCTTATACCATGTTTGTAGGACTATATTGATACTGAAGGTCATAAGAATTACCTCCTTGTTGCTAGACTACTTTTGAGAAGGCAATATGAATAACATCAATTATATGATGCTGCATTCACCCAAACCAGGAAGAAAAATAAAAATAAAATTTTAAAAAAGGAGAAAAGCTATAGTAAGACAGAGATCTAGATGCCAATGATTTTCACTGAAAGTATCATTGCAATATTTTAACATCATTGCAAGATGATATCACATTCAAATCACGGTGTTCAAACTCTCTAGTCTGATAGCAATTCCACAAGACAAGTGACCTCGGGTAAGTCATTTTAAATAAAATCTACAATTTAATATAGTTTATCCTTTAATCTGCTAAGACATTGCCAAGTTTTCCCAGAGCATTGTCTCAAGCCAAAGTCCAGGTAAAAATAAATAAATAAGTTTGGCAAGTCCAAAATGAGTTAGAAGATGAAGGATAAGATGGATGAGCTTGAAAGCTCAAGAATAACGTTAAAAGGCTTTAGTATTTATACTAGAAATGACACAGGAAATCAGTTGTTCATAGGCAAGAGCAAGGTACAGTCATCATCTTAAGACTAGACCAACTTAAAGTCAAAAGGGCTGCAAAATGGCATGGACTAGTATCTGGTAAAATGATTGATAAAATGATTAACTACTGCAAGAGGTCAAAGTGTAGCTAGGGAAGCAAAAGCATAAATCCAAGAATGCCATGGCAGAGCATAAATTCAACAATGTGATGGCAAAAACATACATCCTACAATGCAATAGAAAATTGCATGAGCATTATCCATAGAATCAATTTACCATGTTACAATATAGAATACCAACACCTCCCAGAGCCAATGGGCACTAGAATCCTTCAGGATTACATTTAATTCTAACACATCATTTTGGACCTAATCTAATTACACCACATCAATCTGCTTTCCAACCTTCAACACATCTAGGATTAAAATCCCCATCACCTAACAAATAAGTTAAAACCAAAAATCTCTTGTAACGATCTTTGCCTTGACTATAGAGAAACACTAGTGTCTCTTCAATTGTTTTAAAGATGCCTTAAGAAGTAATTTAAACAAAGCAAAAATGTTCATTCTTCACTTTTTTTAACAATTTTCCAAGAAAGCTCCGCAAACCTATAATATACCGTAATCTTAACTCCTATCTCATCCAATGGACACCCTTCGAGAATTTGCTTGACACAACCAAGCAAAAGGCTAAATTTTGATTCCTTTAAATACAGAAGAGGCATAATTTTAAAAATAATAATTTGAAATTTTGCTTACCTTTCCACTGTTTGCGCGAGGCGCAAAAGGCTGCTCCGGATGCGCTTCCTCGATAAAAATAATCGTCCGAAGAAAAAAAGTATATATCTTTAGCGCATTCCTACGGGAATTTATTCGATCTGCGAGAGAAGGCCCGTCGGACGGTGAAGCCGACCACGAAAGCGACGTTATGTTGGGAAGCAGAACGCTAAAATTAGATCTGAGGCTCTCGATGAAGTTTCCCTTGGCCGTGGGTTCGAGACACGAGAAGCCCCTCACCAGCGAATATATCTGATCAAACACATTTTGCTCTTCCACGCAGAATAGTTCCTTCTCTGCCAGGTCAAACGCCACTCCTGGAACAACACAACACAGAACACTCTGTTAATGAAAAAAAAAATAACGAAAAATGAAACCCTAGCGGTACACAAATCCATTGGCGAGGTTCGAACCCTTGACAAGCTCGTCGATTTCCGAGGGTGAAAGCGATTCCGGTTCCGTGACGTCGTGGGCATAAAGGCGATCTTCATCGTCGGGCATCTCTTCTAAGTCTTTGAGGGAATCTGGGATTACAAAGGGAGGCGCCATGGCTGTTCTCTCTGTGTGTGTTCGGACAGGAACAAATCCACATACAGATACAGAAGATTATTCACATAAAGATACAGAGATTGATGATCTGGTGTTTTTCCCCTTTCCTCTTTTGGTGGACTCCAAACGTATATTCAGCTGGATTTGAATTCGTAGGCCCGGATTCAAAATCGGGGAGAGCGGGAATTTATGTGTAGTGTTCAAAATGCGGACCCACTTCCTTCTTTTCTCGGGTTCCCCTTTTCGAAAAGGCGAAGAAATAGTTGACAACGGAATAAAATGGTCTAGATAAAACATAGAACGAGTTTAAATTCTTTTATTTAAGAATAAAATAAATACATTAAGCGGCAATTTTTGCGTTGAAAATTAACTAGGTAACGGTCAAGAAGTGGGTAGTAATAATTTCAAATTTCATATTTTTAACATCATTTGGATTGCATATTCCCATGATTTGGATTGCATATTTTTTGGATGTTTACTACTAGTGACCTTGGATGGAATTGCATGCCTTTGTCAAATAGGACGATAGACTTTTGCATACTAGGTTTGTTTCTACCATGGGGATAATTATTTTGTATCTTATACCATGTTTGTAGGACTATATTGATACTGAAGGTCATAAGAATTACCTCCTTGTTGCTAGACTACTTTTGAGAAGGCAATATGAATAACATCAATTATATGATGCTGCATTCACCCAAACCAGGAAGAAAAATAAAAATAAAATTTTAAAAAAGGAGAAAAGCTATTGTAAGACAGAGATCTAGATGCCAATGATTTTCACTGAAAGTATCATTGCAATATTTTAACATCATTGCAAGATGATATCACATTCAAATCACGGTGTTCAAACTCTCTAGTCTGATAGCAATTCCACAAGACAAGTGACCTCGGGTAAGTCATTTTAAATAAAATCTACAATTTAATATAGTTTATCCTTTAATCTGCTAAGACATTGCCAAGTTTTCCCAGAGCATTGTCTCAAGCCAAAGTCCAGGTAAAAATAAATAAATAAGTTTGGCAAGTCCAAAATGAGTTAGAAGATGAAGGATAAGATGGATGAGCTTGAAAGCTCAAGAATAACGTTAAAAGGCTTTAGTATTTATACTAGAAATGACACAGGAAATCAGTTGTTCATAGGCAAGAGCAAGGTACAGTCATCATCTTAAGACTAGACCAACTTAAAGTCAAAAGGGCTGCAAAATGGCATGGACTAGTATCTGGTAAAATGATTGATAAAATGATTAACTACTTCAAGAGGTCAAAGTGTAGCTAGGGAAGCAAAAGCATAGATCCAAGAATGCCATGGCAGAGCATAAATTCAACAATGTGATGGCAAAAACATACATCCTACAATGCAATAGAAAATTGCATGAGCATTATCCATAGAATCAATTTACCATGTTACAATATAGAATACCAACACCTCCCAGAGCCAATGGGCACTAGAATCCTTCAGGATTACATTTAATTCTAACACATCATTTTGGACCTAATCTAATTACACCACATCAATCTGCTTTCCAACCTTCAACACATCTAGGATTAAAATCCCCATCACCTAACAAATAAGTTAAAACCAAAAATCTCTTGTAACGATCTTTGCCTTGACTATAGAGAAACACTAGTGTCTCTTCAATTGTTTTAAAGATGCCTTAAGAAGTAATTTAAACAAAGCAAAAATGTTCATTCTTCACTTTTTTTAAACAATTTTCCAAGAAAGCTCCGCAAACCTATAATATACGGTAATCTTAACTCCTATCTCATCCAATGGACACCCTTCGAGAATTTGCTTGACACAACCAAGCAAAAGGCTAAATTTTGATTCCTTTAAATACAGAAGAGGCATAATTTTAAAAATAATAATTTGAAATTTTGCTTACCTTTCCACTGTTTGCTCGAGGCGCAGAAGGCTGCTCCGGATGCGCTTCCTCGGTAAAAATAATCGTCTGAAGAAAAAAAGTATATATCTTTAGCGCATTCCTACAGGAATTTATTCGATCCTGCAGAGAGGGCCCGTCGGACGGCGAAGCCGACCACGAAAGCGACGTTATGTTGGGAAGCAGAACGCTAAAATTAGATCTGAGGCTCTCGATGAAGTTTCCCTTGGCCGCGGGTTCGAGACACGAGAAGCTCCTCACCAGCGAATATATCTGACCAAACACATTTTTCTCTTCCACGCAGAATAGTTCCTTGTCTACCAGGTCAAACGCCACTCCTGGAACAACACAACACAGAACACTCTGTTATTCAAAAAAAAAAAAATAACGAAAAATAAAACCCTAGCGGTACACAAATCCATTGACGAGGTTCGAACCCTTGACAAGCTCGTCGATTTCTGAGGGTGAAAGCGATTCCAGTTCTGTGACGTCGTGGGCTTAAAGGCGATCTTCATCGTCGGGCATCTCTTCTGAGTCTTTGAGGGAATCTGGGATTACAAAGGGAGACGCCATGGCCGTTCTCTCTGTGTGTGTTCGGACAGGAACAAATCCACATACAGATACAGAAGATTATTCACATAAAGATACAGAGATTGATGATCTGGTGTTTTTCCCCTTTCCTCTTTTGGTGGACTCCAAACGTATATTCAGCTGGATTTGAATTTGTAGGCCCCGATTCAAAATCGGGGAGAGCGGGAATTTATGTGTAGTGTTCAAAATGCGGACCCACTTCCTTCTTTTCTCGGGTTCCCCTTTTCGAAAAGGCGAAGAAATAGTTGACGACGGAATAAAATGGTCTAGATAAAACATAGAACGAGTTTAAATTCTTTTATTTAAGAATAAAATAAATACATTAAGCGGCAATTTTTGCGTTGAAAATTAACTAGATAACGGTCAAGAAGTGGGTAGTAATAATTTCAAATTTCATATTTTTAACATCATTTGGATTGCATATTCCCATGATTTGGATTGCATATTTTTTGGATGTTTACTACTAGTGACCTTGGATGGAATTGCATGCCTTTGTCAAATAGGACGATAGACTTTTGCATACTAGGTTTGTTTCTACCATGGGGATAATTATTTTGTATCTTATACCATGTTTGTAGGACTATATTGATAATTGAAGGTCATAAGAATTACCTCCTTGTTGCTAGACTACTTTTGAGAAGGCAATATGAATAACATCAATTATATGATGCTGCATTCACCCAAACCAGGAAGAAAAATAAAAATAAAATTTTAAAAAAGGAGAAAAGCTATAGTAAGACAGAGATCTAGATGCCAATGATTTTCACTGAAAGTATCATTGCAATATTTTAACATCATTGCAAGATGATATCACATTCAAATCACGTTGTTCAAACTCTCTAGTCTGATAGCAATTCCACAAGACAAGTGACCTCGGGTAAGTCATTTTAAATAAAATCTACAATTTAATATAGTTTATCCTTTAATCTGCTAAGACATTGCCAAGTTTTCCCAGAGCATTGTCTCAAGCCAAAGTCCAGGTAAAAATAAATAAATAAGTTTGGCAAGTCCAAAATGAGTTAGAAGATGAAGGATAAGATGGATGAGCTTGAAAGCTCAAGAATAACGTTAAAAGGCTTTAGTATTTATACTAGAAATGACATAGGAAATCAGTTGTTCATAGGCAAGAGCAAGGTACAGTCATCATCTTAAGACTAGACCAACTTAAAGTCAAAAGGGCTGCAAAATGGCATTGACTAGTATCTGGTAAAATGATTGATAAAATGATTAACTACTGCAAGAGGTCAAAGTGTAGCTAGGGAAGCAAAAGCATAAATCCAAGAATGCCATGGCAGAGCATAAATTCAACAATGTGATGGCAAAAACATACATCCTACAATGGAATAGAAAATTGCATGAGCATTATCCATAGAATCAATTTACCATGTTACAATATAGAATACCAACACCTCCCAGAGCCAATGGGCACTAGAATCCTTCAGGATTACATTTAATTCTAACACATCATTTTGGACCTAATCTAATTACACCACATCAATCTGCTTTCCAACCTTCAACACATCTAGGATTAAAATCCCCATCACCTAACAAATAAGTTAAAACCAAAAATCTCTTGTAACGATCTTTGCCTTGACTATAGAGAAACACTAGTGTCTCTTCAATTGTTTTAAAGATGCCTTAAGAAGTAATTTAAACAAAGCAAAAATGTTAATTCTTCACTTTTTTTTAACAATTTTCCAAGAAAGCTCCGCAAACCTATAATATACCGTAATCTTAACTCCTATCTCATCCAATGGACACCCTTCGAGAATTTGCTTGACACAACCAAGCAAAAGGCCAAATTTTGATTCCTTTAAATACAAAAGAGGCATAATTTTAAAAATAATAATTTGAAATTTTGCTTACCTTTCCACTGTTTGCACGAGGCGCAGAAGGCTGCTCAGGATGCGCTTCCTCGATAAAAATAATCGTCTGAAGAAAAAATGTATATATCTTTAGCGCATTCCTACAGGAATTTATTCGATCCTGTAGAGAGGGCCCGTCGGACGGCGAAGCCGACCACGAAAGCGACGTTATGTTGGGAAGAAGAACGCTAAAATTAGATCTGAGGCTCTCGATGAAGTTTCCCTTGGCCGCGGGTTCGAGACACGAGAAGCCCCTCACCAGCGAATATATCTGACCAAACACATTTTGCTCTTCCACGCAGAATAGTTCCTTGTCTGCCAGGTCAAACGCCACTCCTGGAACAACACAACACAGAACACTCTGTTATTCAAAAAAAAAAAAATAACGAAAAATGAAACCCTAGCGGTACACAAATCCATTGACGAGGTTCGAACCCTTGACAAGCTCGTCGATTTCTGAGGGTGAAAGCGATTCCAGTTCTGTGACGTCGTGGGCGTAAAGGCGATCTTCATCGTCGGGCATCTCTTCTAAGTCTTTGAGGGAATGCGGGATTACAAAGGGTGGCGCCATGGCTGTTCTCTGTGTGTGTGTTCGGACGAGAACAAATCCACATACGGATACAGAAGATTATTCACATAAAGATACAGAGATTGATGATCTGGTGTTTTTCCCCTTTCCTCTTTTGGTGGACTCCAAACGTATATTCAGCTGGATTTGAATTCGTAGGCCCCGATTCAAAATCGGGGAGAGCGGGAATTTATATGTAGTGTTCAAAATGCGGACCCACTTCCTTATTTTCTTGGGTTCCCCTTTTCGAAAAGGCGAAGAAATAGTTGACGACGGAATAAAATGGTCTATATAAAACTTTGAACTAGTTTAAATTCTTTTATTTAAGAATAAAATAAATACATTTAGCGGCAATTATTGCGTAGATAACGGTCAAGAAGTGGGTAGTAATAATTTCAAATTTCATATTTTTAACATCATTTGGATTGCATATTCCCATGATTTGGATTGCATATTTTTTGGATGTTTACTACTAGTGACCTTGGATGGAATTGCATGCCTTTGTCAAATAGGACGATAGACTTTTGCATACTAGGTTTGTTTCTACCATGGGGATAATTATTTTGTATCTTATACCATGTTTGTAGGACTATATTGATACTGAAGTTCATAAGAATTACCTCCTTGTTGCTAGACTACTTTTGAGAAGGCAATAAGAATAACATCAATTATATAATGCTGCATTCACCCAAACCAGGAAGAAAAATAAAAATAAAAATAAAATTTTAAAAAAGGAGAAAAGCTATAGTAAGACAGAGATCTAGATGCCAATGATTTTCACTGAAAGTATCATTGCAATATTTTAACATCATTGCAAGGTGATATCACTTACAAATCACGGTGTTCAAACTCTCTAGTCTGATAGCAATTCCACAAGACAAGTGACCTCGGGTAAGTCATTTTAAATAAAATCTACAATTTAATATAGTTTATCCTTTAATCTGCTAAGACATTGCCAAGTTTTCCCAGAGCATTGTCTCAAGCCAGAGTCCAGGTAAAAATAAATAAATAAGTTTGGCAAATCCAAAATGAGTTAGAAGATGAAGGATAAGATGGATGAGCTTGAAAGCACAAGAATAACGTTAAAAGGCTTTAGTATTTATACTAGAAATGACACAGGAAGTCAGTTGTTCATAGGCAAGAGCAAGGTACAGTCATCATCTTAAGACTAGACCAACTTAAAGTCAAAAGGGCTGCAAAATGGCATGGACTAGTATCTGGTAAAATGATTGATAAAATGATTAACTACTGCAAGAGGTCAAAGTGTAGCTAGGGAAGCAAAAGCATAGATCCAAGAATGCCATGGCAGAGCATAAATTCAACAATGTGATGGCAAAAACATACTTCCTACAATGCAATAGAAAATTGCATGAGCATTATCCATAGAATCAATTTACCATGTTACAATATAGAATACCAACACCTCCCAGAGCCAATGGGCACTAGAATCCTTCAGGATTACATTTAATTCTAACACATCATTTTGGACCTAATCTAATTACACCACATCAATCTGCTTTCCAACCTTCAACACATCTAGGATTAAAATCCCCATCACCTAACAAATAAGTTAAAACCAAAAATCTCTTGTAACGATCTTTGCCTTGACTATAGAGAAACACTAGTGTCTCTTCAATTGTTTTAAAGATGCCTTAAGAAGTAATTTAAACAAAGCAAAAATGTTCATTCTTCATTTTTTTTTAACAATTTTCCAAGAAAGCTCCGCAAACCTATAATATACCGTAATCTTAACTCTTATCTCATCCAATGGACACCCTTCGAGAATTTGCTTGACACAACCAAGCAAAAGGCTAAATTTTGATTCCTTTAAATACAGAAGAGGCATAATTTTAAAAATAATAATTTGAAATTTTGCTTACCTTTCCACTGTTTGCGCGTTGAGCAGAAGGCTGCTCCGGATGCGCTTCCTCGGTAAAAATAATCGTCTGAAGAAAAAAAGTATATATCTTTAGCGGATTCCTACAGGAATTTATTTGATGCTGCAGAGAGGGTCCGTCGGACGGTGAAGCCGACCACGAAAGCGACGTTATGTTGGGAAGCAGAACGCTAAAATTAGATCTGAGGCTCTCGATGAAGTTTCCCTTGGCCGTGGGTTCGAGACACAAGAAGCCCCTCACCAGCTAATATATCTAATCAAACACATTTTGCTCTTCCACGCAGAATAGTTCCTTGTCTGCCAGGTCAAACGCCACTCCTGGAACAACACAACACAGAACACTCTGTTAATGCAAAAAAAAATAACGAAAAATGAAACCCTAGCGGTACACAAATCCATTGACGAGGTTCGAACCCTTGACAAGCTCGTCGATTTCTGAGGATGAAAACGATTCCAGTTCTGTGACGTCGTGGGCGTAAAGGCGATCTTCATCGTCGGGCATCTCTTCTAAGTTTTTGAGGGAATCTGTGATTACAAAGGGAGACGCCATGGCTGTTCTCTCTGTGTGTTTTCGGACAGGAACAAATCCACATACAGATACAGAAGATTATTCACATAAAGATACAGAGATTGATGATCTGGTGTTTTTCCCCTTTCCTCTTTTGGTGGACTCCAAACGTATATTCAGCTGGATTTGAATTCGTAGGCCCTGATTCAAAATCGGGGAGAGCAGGAATTTATGTGTAGTGTTCAAAATGCGGACCCACTTCCTTCTTTTCTCGGGTTACCATTTTCGAAAAGGCGAAGAAATAGTTGACAACGGAATAAAATGGTCTATATAAAACTTAGAACGAGTTTAAATTCTTTTATTTAAGAATAAAATAAATACATTAAGCGGCAATTTTTGTGTTGAAAATTAACTAGATAACGGTCAAGAAGTGGGTAGTAATAATTTCAAATTTCATATTTTTAACATCATTTGGATTGCATATTCCCATGATTTGGATTGCATATTTTTTGGATGTTTACTACTAGTGACCTTGGATGGAATTGCATGCCTTTGTCAAATAGGACGATAGACTTTTGCATACTAGGTTTGTTTCTACCATGGGGATAATTATTTTGTATCTTATACCATGTTTGTAGGACTATATTGATACTGAAGTTCATAAGAATTACCTCCTTGTTGCTAGACTACTTTTGAGAAGGCAATAAGAATAACATCAATTATATAATGCTGCATTCACCCAAACCAGGAAGAAAAATAAAAATAAAATTTAAAAAAAGGAGAAAAGCTATAGTAAGACAGAGATCTAGATGCCAATGATTTTCACTGAAAGTATCATTGCAATATTTTAACATCATTGCAAGATGATATCACTTTCAAATCACGGTGTTCAAACTCTCTAGTCTGATAGCAATTCCACAAGACAAGTGACCTCGGGTAAGTCATTTTAAATAAAATCTACAATTTAATATAGTTTATCCTTTAATCTGCTAAGACATTGCCAAGTTTTCCCAGAGCATTGTCTCAAGCCAGAGTCCAGGTAAAAATAAATAAATAAGTTTGGCAAGTCCAAAATGAGTTAGAAGATGAAGGATAAGATGGATGAGCTTGAAAGCACAAGAATAACGTTAAAAGGCTTTAGTATTTATACTAGAAATGACACAGGAAATCAGTTGTTCATAGGCAAGAGCAAGGTACAGTCATCATCTTAAGACTAGACCAACTTAAAGTCAAAAGGGCTGCAAAATGGCATGGACTAGTATCTGGTAAAATGATTGATAAAATGATTAACTACTGCAAGAGGTCAAAGTGTAGCTAGGGAAGCAAAAGCATAGATCCAAGAATGCCATGGCAGAGCATAAATTCAACAATGTGATGGCAAAAACATACATCCTACAATGCAATAGAAAATTGCATGAGCATTATCCATAGAATCAATTTACCATGTTACAATATAGAATACCAACACCTCCCAGAGCCAATGGGCACTAGAATCCTTCAGGATTACATTGAATTCTAACACATCATTTTGGACCTAATCTAATTACACCACATCAATCTGCTTTCCAACCTTCAACACATCTAGGATTAAAATCCCCATCACCTAACAAATAAGTTAAAACCAAAAATCTCTTGTAACGATCTTTGCCTTGACTATAGAGAAACACTAGTGTCTCTTCAATTGTTTTAAAGATGCCTTAAGAAGTAATTTAAACAAAGCAAAAATGTTCATTCTTCACTTTTTTTAACAATTTTCCAAGAAAGCTCCGCAAACCTATAATATACTGTAATCTTAACTCCTATCTCATCCAATGGACACCCTTCGAGAATTTGCTTGACACAACCCAGCAAAAGGCTAAATTTTGATTCCTTTAAATACAGAAGAGGCATAATTTTAAAAATAATAATTTGAAATTTTGCTTACCTTTCCACTGTTTGCACGAGGTGCAGAAGGCTGCTCCGGATGCTCTTCCTCGGTAAAAATAATCGTCTGAAGAAAAAAAGTATATATCTTTAGCGGATTCCTACAGGAATTTATTTGATGCTGCAGAGAGGGTCCGTCGGACGGTGAAGCCGACCACGAAAGCGACGTTATGTTGGGAAGCAGAACGCTAAAATTAGATCTGAGGCTCTCGATGAAGTCTCCCTTGGTCGTGGGTTCGAGACACAAGAAGCCCCTCACCAGCGAATATATCTGATCAAACACATTTTGCTCTTCCACGCAGAATAGTTCCTTGTCTGCCAGGTCAAACGCCACTCCTGGAACAACACAACACAGAACACTCTGTTAATGCAAAAAAAAATAACGAAAAATGAAACCCTAGCGGTACACAAATCCATTGACGAGGTTCGAACCCTTGACAAGCTCGTCAATTTCTGAGGGTGAAAGCGATTCCAGTTCTGTGACGTCGTGGGCGTAAAGGCGATCTTCATCGTCGGGCATCTCTTCTAAGTCTTTGAGGGAATCTGGGATTACAAAGGGAGGCGCCATGGTTGTTCTCTCTGTGTGTGTTCGGACAGGAACAAATCCACATACAGATACTGAAGATTATTCACATAAAGATACAGAGATTGATGATCTGGTGTTTTTCCCCTTTCCTCTTTTGGTGGACTCCAAACGTATATTCAGCTGGATTTGAATTCGTAGGCCCCGATTCAAAATCGGGGAGAGCGGGAATTTATATGTAGTGTTCAAAATGCGGACCCACTTCCTTATTTTCTTGGGTTCCCCTTTTCGAAAAGGCGAAGAAATAGTTGACGACGGAATAAAATGGTCTAGATAAAAATTGAACGAGTTTAAATTCTTTTATTTAAGAATAAAATAAAATAAATTGAACTAACTCTGAGCCTTAAGCTACTAAGGGTCTCCCTCACTTCGGGTTGTGTTTTTCGATGAGAGGTAAAGGTTATAGATGTAGCTTCAATGATTTGATCTTTGTTCGAATGGAGAAACATTAGGGAGAATGTATGTCTCTCGCTGCCCAGTTGTTAAGGATGGAAGGATATTACCGATTCCCTTGATATCAAAAAAATACAAAGTAATAGTTGTACTCTAACCTAGAAAAAGGAAGTGTAAAAATAAAATTAATAATAAAAAACAAAGAAGGCTTCAGACATCTTTGTTGGAAGAGGACATATACAATTAAGAAGGAGGTAAAGTTTAAAAAACAAGGGATTCAAAGATCCTGGGCAGATAAAAAACAGAAAAACTGCATTTTTAGCCTTGCCAAGAAAGACATAATATCAAAATGAATTTTTATAAGCTGATCAATTTTTTTTGAATAAAATTTTTACTTTAACTCAAATAAAATAAAATTAATAATAAAAGTTGAATTATACTTAGCAAGAAGAGATTTAAGTTCAAACCTTGGGGGTAAGTAATCAGCTCAGCAAAGGTAGTAGTATGTCTTGAATCTTTTGAGTGCACATTAGACCAACGACGATGGTACGAACCTCAAGTAACCGATGGTCTCCATCTCGCGTTGAATAAACAACAACAAAACAAATAGGTTTGTTAGGAGCAACACATGTGGTTTGAACCTTGAGCTTGCCGGTTACTAAAAATAGTGGCTATAACCAACTCCCCTATGCAATCAAAAAAATAAAAAGAGTTAATTTTTTTTTTTTGAGAAGTAGATAGTTAACCCAAATGTTCATGTATATTTAAGAGAAGTTTATAATCTTAGGCGTGTTTGTCAGCTTGAATTTGGTGGTTCCAACCCCGAACCTTTTTTTGGGGTTCCTCTCGTTTGGAGTAAAAGTTTATTTAGATGAGGCGGGGGTTCCAATGGTAGCTTTTTGAAATAGAACTATGCTCACGGGGATAATACGATGGAGATCATTATATAACCAAAAAAAAATTGATCTTAGCATGTGTATGTATATATAATAATTAGTTTTATAAAATTGAAACAGATCTTATTTATACTATATTATAATCATATAATAGTATTAAAATTGATTGTAATTACAGATGTATCTTGTAGTGTGACAAGATTTAAATGCCAGTCTTCTTAAAAATTAAGAATCTAACCTATTAAACTAATAGCATTTAATATGTACATGTAATACCTAATAGTTTTAATATGCACATGTAAGAATTGATATTGGGTTTGAAAAAAATTATAGTAGTATTCTTGCATTTAAACGTTTTTAACAAATATAATCAAAGTTGTACGTTGGTGATGTTTATCCTGAACATTGAAGTTGTAAATGGTGTTAAGATTATAAATCATAAATACGAAGACATGTAAGAAATCATAATGATTATATTAAATAATATAAGTTTAATTGGTTTATTTTTTAACTTTTAGAGAAGATTGATGTTCGAATCTTGCCAATAATATATACATAATTATCAAAATTACATAATTATAATTATAATGTAATATAACGGTTTCAATCTTATATAACTCATTCTATTTATATCTATCTATCAATTGAAAAATAAGGGTAAGAGGGCATGAAGGCAGAAGAGAAGAGATTAGATTAAGGGTAAGAGAAGATTTGTAGAAGAGAAGGCAGGAGAGAAGATTATCAACAAGATTACCAACAAAGAGAAGCAAATTGAAGATTATCGATCAAGAAAAACAAATTGAGTTTCAGCTACAATATCTTGTTTAATGGTAAAATAATTTTATAGCATTGTTGTTATGACCATTGAGAAGAACCACATCACCATTGAAGCCATCCGCGCTTCTTCACAACAATAATAGTAGTTTGTGCAATAGTGTTGAACCCTTTGGAGGAGAATCTTGGTAATAGATTAATGCAAAGTCGTAATGAATGGTTGCATTCTTTTTTATGTCAATTATTTTGCATTTTAATTGTTTTGTTGGTGAATTAGAGGAATTAAAAATTTTGAAAAATCCTAGTTTTTTTCAAAAATCTAATTCCTTTAGATTTTTTTAGGTTGAGATCATGAAGTTACCAATTTCACTAGAATTAATGACATTAATACTCGATAATGGTGGATGAAGTTTAGATCTCTATATTCTAGTGACAATTTGTGGAGTTGCAAACTTTTTTATCTTTTAAAAGAGGAAGCTCATGATTGGTGGACAAATCTTGCTAAGGGAAAAAATTATAGATACACTTGGAATGAAATGGAGCATTTGTTCTTGAATGAGTGGGACCTATATAAAAGGATAGCAAGTTTGAAGGTCACCATCAAAGGATATGAAGAATAAATAAAAGGCTTTAGAGAGAACTAAAATGAATGAATACAGAAAAAATAATAAAAAGAAAAAATAAAGATGACAAAGTGCAAGTTCATGGTCGCATTTAGAAGGAAAATCTTAAGAAACAAGGATCCAAGGAGAAGCAAGAAGCAATTATGGCAAGGTAACAAGTTGAAGAACCATAAGAAAATTCAAAAGTTGAATTTACAGTAGCACAATAGAAACCATGGAAGAAGCATCAATAAATTCCAAGGAAGCCTTGTTAGAAGTGCAAAAGGATGCACCAAAAGAAAGGTATAAGAGAGAATATTGTGAAGAAGAATTTCTAATAATAATAAAACAAATTGTTGAAGAATCAAAATGTCAGGTTAAAGTTGTAGCATATCGGCACCCACACCATCTTGAGCGACAACAATCTTGAAAGTATGGCTTAAGGCATCAGATCTACATGGAGTTAGAAAGACATCAAGTATAGCAATGTTTGGCAAAAAACCATAATGTTTATGGATTTCAAAGGGGTGCAGCAGCATCAGGGAACAACAAAACTAATTGTTCAAAACATCAGAGCAGAGCAACAAAAGCATGGAGTCAACAAAGTAGTTATGGATATTCAATTGACACAATGGAAGCTTGGCATCATACAAAACCATCACAAGATACCAGCAAGACATATACCAACCAGTGACATCAACCACAACATGAACTGTCAACAGTCTTGTAATTGTCACATATCTCCTCGGAACCACTGAAAGACAGACAAATCGCTTCTTCTCCAAAGTCTCTTCACATCCATCTTGTGTGTCTTCTTTGCATGTTACTTGATTACTTGCTTAGAGAATTGCATAGTGACACATATAAGCATAGTAAATACATCTCTTCTACATAGATTCTTATGCAATTTAAACACATCCCTAAATACCAGCAAGACATGCACCAACCACTGGCATCAACCACAACATGAACTGTCAACAGTCTTGTGATTGTCACATATCTCCTTGTAACCATTGAAAGACAAATCGCTACTTCTCCAAAGTCTCTTCACATCCATCTTGTATAAGTGTAGCTTCTATGCATGTTGCTTGATTAATTGCTTAGAGAATTGCAGAGTGACACATATAAGCATAGTAAATACATCTCTTCTACATAGATTCTTATGCATTTCAGACTCTCTGGATAAAAATCATTGTACAATTCATTTACTTCTTAACAGAGTATGATTTCCTGCATTGCCTTTCAATGCTCGTTCTACTCACTAGCACAATAACTGAGCCATCCAATAATTGAACAAATCATTATTTGACATACAAAAATTGGTACCCATGTCTAGAGAGATCAATTGATATAAAGATAAAACCAACCCCCAAGACAGAAATGATTCATTCCTATGTGCTTGGAACAAATCTTGACTATCCTGTACATCATAACTGTGCACTGTAATTTTGTACTTAAATAATCTAATGAATAATTTAGTCATTCTTAATTATTTAGATATTCACTTATCTTGAGACTTTTTGAAAATCAAGAAACATAACATAGTATTATTAACAAAATTAAGATCGGAACGTTTGCTATGCTGTAACTGTGCATCATGTAACCTGCCAGTTCACCACTGTCACTTACTGTAATGAGCCATTTGGCAGTTATGATAGACAATAAATATAGTTAAAATGTTGCAGTGAGAATACATGAAATACTCCAGGACAACTCATCAATTAAATAAATTCATAATCAAATGAATCTTGAGCTCAGGACACCCACCCTAACTTCTTTAAATGGACCAGTTTGGGTAATTATTGTAATTGTAGATAAAGTAAAAATACAACAAACAAAACAAGATTTGACATTCATATAAGAAAATTTTCGAGAAAACCAATTGATTGATGGAATTCACATGATTGACCAATACAATAACTTGTGAAAACGAACATATTGTCATTCCATGACTATTCAATACAGGACATAAAAAGAATTGTAAGCACAAAGCACAAACAAAACAATTTGCCCAACTCATTTCATAATAGAAGATATCTTGCAAGAATAGGGAAGCACAAGTAGTGCGTAGTTAGCCAACGGAATGCTTGTCTCTTCAATAAGAGTCTTATGGAGAAAGTGTTATTCTGAAGTTTAAGGTTCACGATGTAGGTAAGTGAATTTTGATCAGAACATAAAATACAAAGCTGTAAAACTACAAGGATAAGCAGATACTCTATCTGCAAAGACATTGGCCAGCTTCTAAGTCACAGCATATCATCTTTTATTTCTTCAACTCCACGTGATATTATCGTCTTCGCAAAGTCCTCGTCTGAGGGGTTATCTGGTAATCAACAAGTTCATAAATCTTTGACTTTGCTCCTTAAAACTTAAAAGGCAAACATACTTGAATTTCAACAGTATCCCTTTAGAGACTTTAAGGAAAGCATTTATTTGACAAAAACAAAGAAAAAACCCAGAAGAGTTTCTGTTGTCGAGTCTTTCTAGAACTCCTTGTTGCAGGTGTTTGAGTGAATTGCTTAGTCTTATTTTCCTTCTCTTCATCTGTTAGTGATCCTTCTGATCCTTCAGTTGAGACATTAAGATGTACTGTCTTTTTACGTCGAGATGTTCCTGTTCCTGTCAGTAGAAAATTAGCAGCAATGTTTGACCGACACAAACATTTCTAAATGCAAACATGACCATTTAATACCTGAGATCAGCATCATATCAATAGCAGTACCTTTGCGAACTCTGTTCCCTGGGTCAATTTCTGAAGGTATAGTTTCAGATTCATGTTCATTGTCACATATGGGTCTATCACAGGATTCAGTCACACCTTTGTTGTCATCTGACAGAACTGTAGTAATTGAGTCCCTACCTGGAAGCACTATTTCAGACTGAACTTTAGCTGGAGATGTTTGCACATCACTGGATTCACCCTCATCTGTCATTATGGGCACTTCTAACTTGGGGTTCTTTTTCAACTGTGCAAGAATTCAACTTCCCTTAATAAAAGTGAAACAAGGCATCCAAAGGAAACTGATTCCATTCATTCTCAATTTCAGATGTATTCTAGCTCACAAGTAAAAAGTAGATCTTGGCATCGACCTTTACTGACCTTTGACTTAGATTTTCCCTTCCTACAGCTTTTGGTAGCAGTTGGAGAAATCTCATTGTCTAAATTTCTTTCACAGTTTATATATCTCGAGTCAGGCAAATCTCCTGACTCAGATATGGTCGATTGGTGGGTTTCAAAATTCTCCGCAGCATCTGCGAGAATTATTGGCATGAGAATCCTGGGAAATACCATGCTCTTATTTGCACTTGAGTCTTTTCAAAAGAATCCTTTTGTCACCAAGAAGGCTTCTGAAAGGCAATACTAGTCCTACTAATTTTTTAAATAACAATTTGAAGTAACCACTGCTACTAGTATATGCAATCCTTAAAACTAGACAACAATGCATTAAGCCTGTGAAAGTAATCTTACCTCTTGTGCTTTCTTGTGATATATTGTTTGAAAGGCCACTATCCTCCTCAGCAAGCCCACCATCTTTATGTGCTTCGATTCCTGTCACACAACTAATTTCCTCTGGACTTAATTTTTCCGACTCCATTGGACCAGCTGCTTTCTGCTGATGTGCCATAGCATTCTGCATCATTAATTCTTGCTCTTTTTTCTCCTCATGACACAAAGAATGTTGAATATTTGTATTTTATAAAAAGAAGAAGATCCAAAAAAACTGAATATAAAAAATTAGACTTTTTTGGAAAAACATGTAGGTATCTAGTTATAGCATCTCAATGGAGATGAGAATTGAATATGTTTATAAACTCTCAAGATTTACAAAAGAGAGTTGTAATTTTTCAAAGGGGGGATAATCCCTTTTACTCAAGAAAAATATATATCTATTTTTATATATAATAATTATAATTTTATAATTTAAAGAATAATTAAATAAATATTTTACGGGTGAGTTATGAAGTTAGAAACTTATTAAAATATCTAATACATGAATATTCTATATATTAAATTTTTTTGTTGAAGTAATAAAAAGTATAACTGGGGTCACCCTTTCAAGTGGCACAACAAGGGCCACCCTCCCCATGATTCAAACTTGTTCTAAAAGAGAGTCCAACGATATACCATTGGGATATCCAATAGGGACATTGTAGTATATTATTATTTTACAATTAATTAATAAATTATGCATTTGTAAAATTGATATGTTATGAACAAAATAAAATTAGACCCAAATCATGCTAATGCAATGTTGTGTTTTGTGTAGACTGGTTAAAATGTTTCTGTATTCTTTACCTTAGACTAAAAATCTAAAATAAATTATAGATTTGTTCAATCCGTGAGAGAAGCAATGGGTCAAATCCTACTTACAAAAAATGGTTTACATAAGAGGGGTTTCCATGAGTATTATGGTATATTTTCAATGATTTTACGATTTTACATAGGTTTTTATGGGGGCTCTCGATCCCCTCATATTGAGTGAGGATTGAACCTTAGACCTCTCAAAGAGAGGTGAAAGCCCTTACCATTTTAGTAAGCTTGTAGCTATATGAGTATTATGGTGTTTAGAATAGGAAGAAATTAACATTAAAAGGGAGGGATTTTGTGTTTATCCAAAGGAAATTTAATCAATCATGGGATAAAGTCAAGTGTAGTCGATAAGAATATAAAATAAAATAAATTGATAGGTTATATTTTTTAAGTAGTAAAATGGAGATTGAGGCTTAGATTATGGTTATGGAAGGATTAGTGAAAAAATTGTTAGTTGTAATAAATTTGACATACAACTATGATCACCAAAGAGATTGATAAGAATATGCTATCAATTCTTTATATTTGTCGATAAGAATATGCTATCAATTAGCAAACAAGTGTGGTAGAAATCAATTGTGAGCAATAAGCTTCACCTTTTCTTATTCCAGATCTTTGGTAAAATTCAAAAGATAAAGAATCCTTATGACGAAAAGCTATATAGCATAATAGGAAAGTCATTTTTTTAAGTCCTGATTGAAAATAAGGATTCTTTAGTTGAAAGTATTGATGCCCTAGTTTAGGACAAGAGGAAGGTTGAATATATGACAAACTCTATCGAGGTAGTGGATCTATTACACCAAAATTGATTATTAGGAATGAGAATATTAATCATGACCTAACAATTCTAAAAAACAAAGGGTTAATATACTAGTCTGATGCATGCTAGCCATTTTTTATAAAGATTCAAAATTGGATCATTGGGGACTAATTCAAACTATTTGATAATTTTTTCCTAATTATCTTCTCCTATTTAGAAATCAGGATAAAATAATAGGTTGTAAGAGATGCATTATATTTAAGACCATCAAGTGAGAATTTTTCTATGGAGACAAAAACTATTAAAAGGCTTCTAATATGAATTAGGCTTTATGAGCTTCTAATAAAAAAGGTTTTGAACAATATTGGCAATACTACATGGTAGTTCATCTAAGAAGGATCAACTACTTGTGGGAGTATGTGGTGGTTAAACTTCTCTTGAGGCCAAAACCAACTATTTGCACTTGTATTTATTCTATTTTTCCTTTGGGCCCATGTAAACCTTGTAAAAGGTATTTTGGTAATTTTTTATATTATTATTTTCCCGAGGATTAGTCTCACAACATTGACCTAAAGGTATCATGTGTTTGGGTATAAATACCCCCTCTCACTAATCATTTTATTATCGATTGGAGTGTATTTTGATTTTTTTTAGTGGAGATCCTTTAGTTTCTATGGACACCCTGTTATATTATGTGTTCTTCATGTTGTGTATTTCTTTTGTTAAAAGCAATACTGGGTAATGATTGATTCTCTTCATTTATGAAAACTACTATGAAATATGATATGATATAAGAGCAAGTGTAAATATTTATTATTTGTTTACTTTTGTTGGCAGAAGATTCCTTTTCTAGCTTCGGTTGAGGATACTTTATATAGAGGCTTGCAAAGAAGATTTTTTAATAATTGGCAACATAATCTGAAGAAGAGTGTTTGATAAAAAAAAACCTAAGTTGAATTGTATCATAAGGATCTCACTGAAATTAGTAGACTTGCACTAGGAGAAATATTCATTGATAGATTCATTTTTTCTCTCATTAGAACTCAATCTTGTTTTGTTAATTTTTTTGACCAAATAGATGCCCTAATTTTGGGATTGAGTTTTTCAATATATTTTTTTAATCTCGTGTTTTTAATAGATTTTTTGAAAAAATCAATTTCCTTTTCTCTTTTGGCTTTTGATGTCTAATAGTAAAACTAATAGGAGGAGAGACTGCTTGGCTATCGGGAAAGAAGAAAGAAGAGGCTATTTTTTTCAAGAAAGACCCTGGTGCCAAAGAAGTCATGGGTAGGATTTTGTGTTTACCAAAGATAAAATGATCTAGCAACTATTTTGCTATACTAGCATGAGAAGAGGGCTTGATTGGTCATGTTCAAAAAAATGGTTGGGTAGGAAAATTTGTAATGGATATGGATGAACCATCATTATTTTTAATTTATTTACAAGGGAGGACATAGTTCAACACTTTCATCATTTTGCCTCAACCTACTTCCAAATCGCATATAAAAAAAAATGACTCTTTCCCTCCAAAATTTAAAAATTTGAAACTTAAATATGGAATATTCTAAAGAATATTCATTGTTGTAGGTGGGAATGTGGATGATTTAATGTGCCTACATCATGTTGATGTAAGGTTGTGTCATCGATGCGAGAAGACAAGGTGTTTAGATGTTGCATTCATGTTAATTGTTTTTCTCCTTACAAGCTTGGTACTTAGAGAGGTGGCTAGCAAGAGGCTAGCCAAGAAGTTGCCCATGGGATTGTAAGAGTTCAAATCCCCCTCCAATTTTTTGATGACATCAACAATCTTTTTTCTTACCCGTGATGATTTCAACATGACTCGTGATGTGGCAACTTTGGATGACATGGTAGATGACCAACATGATGATGTGGTAGGTCCATATAGATGTTATGTGGCTAATGATATGGTATATGATGTGGTAGATGACTAGTATGATGACATGGAAGGTCCAATTAGGTACCATCTAGGATTCTATATAGTTCCACATAGAACCTATCCAAATATGCTCACCAGGTCCACACAAAAACCTGCTCAACTCTACTCAACAAGTCCACATAGAACCTGTCCAAATATGCTCAACAAGCTCACACAGAACTTGTCCAAATCTGCTCAACAAGCTCACATAGAACTTGTCCAAATCTGCTCAATCACTTTCTCAAATCAAATCAATCTCATAGAAGCATAAAGATAATTGTTAGAGACTCAATATGTTCTATACTCAAAACTCAATCTCATAAAAGCATAAAGAGAATTGTCAGAGACTCAATGTGTTCTATTCTCACAACTCAATCTCTTTCTCAACTCAATCTCATAGAATAGTTTATTTTATGGAACTTGAACTATCACTTCATACATCCACTTGACTAGGCTCAATCAAATATACTCAACCAATCACTTCAAGAAACAACTCTTTCTCACAAACCCTTGTCCAAGCATGTATCATCCAACTCAAAATGTTTTCAACAATGTTCAACAACAAATCTCACATAACATTGATACTCATGATCTTTTCAAACCCTATTTCAAGTTATTTGCATAAAAACTCACTTCAACAACCATGCTTATCAAATAATGTTTTAATCACAACTCTCAATTGAATAAAACCTTGAAGCATTAACTCAAACACTTCACTCAACCAATGATCTAAAAAACAATGCTAATAAAACAAGGTTTTAATCTCAAATCTCAAATCAGAAAACCTTGAAGCAATAACTCAACCAATTTTGAAAAGGAAATCCTAATCAAGTCCTTTTCACTTCAAAGTTAATTTTTAATAAAGCCAATCAATCAACTCAACCAAGAAGAAATTTACTCATACCTTTTTTATGCCAAGGAGTTGTTCTCACAAATCTGCTACTCTCATTAATTTCTCTTTCCAACCACAAAAGGGTTAGAAGACTTGAGTAATACCACAATAAAAAAATAATAACTCAATAACACCTTATTACTCCAACTCAATAATAATTTTCACCATAGTCTTCTTATAAAAGAAATAACCCCTTTTATGAGAAATTAATTCACAATAACTTTCATTCTCAATAATGTCAATACTATCCTTCACAAACTCCTCATAACCACTAATGACAAGTTTTAATTAAATTTCCCCACTAAAATAAATTCAATTTAATAAAAAAACTTTATGCAAGCCTTATATAAAATAAAATTAAATCATAACCCCATTTTTAATTTCCCTAAGGCTTAACACATCATATAACACCCTTATAAGTCCACGTGGGCAATTAAAAATACTTTACAAAAATTAAACTTGCCTTGGAGGGTTTCAAACCCTTTATATCCTCCTTCCCTAAGCACCTTAGCCACGGCCAAATCTGTCGTTGATCCAAGCACTCACACAACAACCAAAAATCACAACGTACTTGTTATCCTTTGTGAAAACGTGCACCTTCAATAAAAACTGTGTGCCTTGGGCGCCAACCCAAACACGTCTTTCCTTTCGCACTGCCTGTGATTCAAACATTGGACCTCCTGTGTCCAAACAATTCAACGCACCGCTAGGCCAAGCTGCCCTATGTACCCTAAAATAGCGCACCTTCTGCTTTTCTCCTTTTCGCAATGAATAAAACTATTTTCACGAGCTCTTTCCTCTTCTTCTCATTCAATTCGATATTCGAGCAAGGGTAATTGCCAATGTTTTTTGGAAATGCTTTTATATTAATTTATTGCCAACCTTAATACGTCAATACTAGCTCCTTCGTGAACGTCGAAAAAATTATAAGGCTTTAAAGCCTTTGGTCTTAAACCCCACCTTTGGGTTTATTAAAATATCTTTAGACTTCATAAAACCCACTTTTGCCTTATAAAACATTATAATAAGAATTATAAATATTTTATTTGGGTTTTCACCGTGGCACATTTAACATTATAATAACCACTATTATAATATTATACCTTTGATAAAGTACCTTTAATATTTATTTATAAAATTTAAATTCACACTGAATTTAAATAATTTATAAAATAAATATTATAACTCATTTTTTACTTCTATCTTTTACACTGTTTCACTTGATCTTTGGCCTTCTTCTTGGATATCAAATAACCATTTTTATCCCCTTTGTTTCCTGCTGAAATATTTGGTATTAATGATGACTTCATATGGTGACATCAATGACAACTTTGACTTAGGGAATCAAAATGTCCAACAAAAGGGGTGTCTATATAAAATCTTGGACTCCTGGTTTCAACCACTTTATAGAAGAAGTTGATGGCTACCTGGTCTGGGTGAATCTATGTGCTCTCCCTGTGGAGTTTATAGGATAGAAGATATTCACCAAAATTGGTAATGCAATTGGTGCATTCCAGTATATGAATACCCAAATAGAGGAAAATTTTTCCAGTAAAATAAATGAGTAAAGTAAGTTTGGTTTTTTGGATGGATGTTTTAGTTCCTTGACCTCAATTCATTACTATATCCTCAAGAAAAGGGGAATGGATCCAAAATATTGAATATGAAAACTTATCCCTAAGATGTTATGGTTATCAATAATATGCCCACCTTAAGAAGAGATGCTCGGTCATCTGGTCATACTTTGATTACTCCTTGGTGGAGGAGAAGGCCTTGCACATGAATGATCTTGAACCTTCAAATATTCTAGTTCAAAAGGAATAAGCTCATCCTCCAAATGCACTGATTGTTTAGAAAGAATCAAACAAGCAACAAAAGACTCAACCCCAAAAGGAGAAAAAACCAAATGGTTACTAAAGACCATCCAATCGGTTCCATGGAAAAGATTAGCACCTCAGATCGTATTCTTGAATCTAATTTTAAAATAATTGATGATAGTCAATTTTTTTAAAATGAAGATCCTAAAGATTATGTTACAACTAGATATTATCTTAGGAAATTGAAGTGCAAAAATATATTCTCAGATCTTACCACTCTAAAGGAGGAAGAACATCCGCTATAGAATAAAAATAATCGAAAGACCCAATGACTATGAACTTCATAATGGTTCCAATGGCTATGAACTCCATAATAGTCCCAAAGGCTACAAACTTTGTAATAGTCCCAATGGCTATTTTTGTAGCTACAATTGTTTTAAGTTTTTATTTTGGAAGTGGTCTAGTAATTTGTCATTTTTCTGAAGCTATTTTGTTGATATGCGGTATTCTAAAGTTCAACCATAGTAGTAGATTTATGATGGTATTTTGTTTAGGTTGTTGTATCCTAAACACAATAGGGGTGGCATTCAAGACATGGCCTATTCCTCCCATATTTGCTCTTCCTAGATTTCCCCTTAAGGCTTGATCTGTATTAATACTACCCAATCCCTTTGGAGGAGGTTTCCAATTCCTAGTTCTAATTACTTGTGTATGATTTGGGGTTGCCCTTTTGATATGTTTATTTTTAGAGACACTTATAATCTAGATATTATTTAAATCCACTTTTTGTTAGGAATTTTGGGCACTTGTAACAAGTTTTGGATTGACTCCCTTATATTGGCTATGATCCCTTGCTAAACATAACTCCTGGTTGAAGATACAATTATTTCTCTCCTTCCACAAGTTCTATAGAAGGAAATTCATCCCCATATAAAAAATATGCCAAGTGGTTTATTCCATTTCATCCCATTAGACCACTCTCTCCAAAGTTATTCTATAGAAGATAACTCAAATAAACAGAAGCCTAGCATAGCTACCATTTGTTTTCATACTTTGATTATGATGGAGCATTCTATAAAAAGATGAGATATCCATTCATCATTATCCCAACACATCTCACATATGAAAGTCCTATGCATACCTCTTTTCATCAATGATTCCCATGTCAGCACCCTTCTATGAAGTAGTAGGTAAATGAATACTCTCACTTTGGTCCAAAGGTTTTATGCCCACAATTGCTTAAATATGTCGCTTAATAGGATTGAGGTACTTTGGTAAAGGGCTAAGTATACAAAGATATTTGCATATTCACTCTTATTTTTCTTACCTAATCCAAGAGTATCATCCTCTTGAGACCATGAAAGTGATCTCATATAGATGGTCCTATAGATTTTATTTCTCTAGTCCTATGAGACATAAATTGGTTACCACTCTATTAGGTGTAGACACTAAAATCATGTCAATACGATTAGGTAATCGAAAGCATTGACTAGTTGGCATCATATGGTCCCCTTGGGTAATCCTTAGAGGTTTTACAGTGGTCCTAACCACTCTCAGAAGGCTCTACATCACTTTTAGTAGGTTTTGGGCCACATAGGCATGTCCGTACCACCTTTGGGACAATTACAGTTCATGGTCATCCCACCCAGGGATGGTGGCAAAGCGACCATCCTTGGGTGGGACAGACACAAGGTTTGACTCCCAAAAAGTTAAATTTAGACAAATGACACCCAAAAATTACCATTTTTCTTGCCTATTAGATAATTCAATACCTAACGACACAAAATCCTTATGACAGGTTGTAGAATGGAGGCAAAAATGGGAGATTCTCTTCCCCTTCCGATGCATGCTCAGATTTTGACAAGTGGAACCTCTTGCCCTGCATGCCCTTGCATGCCTATTTTTCTAAAGGATCCCTTTGGATAAAAAGTGGATCCATTTTCCATCCAAATGAGAGAGAGGATTTTTGAGACATAGCAACAAAGTGCTACCAAGATTTCCCCTCACCCTTTTGTGCCTTTTTTCCCTCGAAATATCTACCTAGCGAAGGAGGTTTGCAAGTGATTAAAGAGGCACAATTTGTTTGCAAAACTAAATCATCTATGTGAATTCCACCACCAAATTTGATGACAACACTAGTAGGAATGTTCCTAACCAATTCATAGAGGAATTAGTGGTAAAATAAGAGCAAAATTGGTGGTCATCCTATCCTAGGATGATTCCCAATCTGTGATATTCACCACCATACTTGCAAGGTACAATGGCCAATATCTGCATGATTTCTTTACTATTTTTTTATACTCATGTTATAGGATATTATATGAATATCCAATCTAAATTTCATGCAATTTAGAGTTATATTGAGTGAGATATTGTTTTTTTAAGTTTTTGTAGGCTTTCGAGGACCATGCGAAGATGCACTTGAAAATGTGACTTATTTTACAATATGACCATATGGTTTATCTTAAAATATCATTTTATGCATACTATACAAGTTTGGTTTTATTTGGAGGTGTTTTGGTGTAGAAATTTCTTATTTTGGGTTTTATAGGCATCGTAGGTGCACTACGAATGCGACACCGATTCAAAGGTAATTTTTGTTTTGTTTTCAATTATATCTTTCCAAAATCATCTATTATACATATATATGCAATTTCATATCACTTTGAGTTTTTTTAGATAGGCGTATTACATATTTACACTTTCTAGCTTATAGTTGCATGTATGGCTTTTGCATGTTTCACATTCTACGCACTTGCTATTTAACAAATCTGGTTTCCTTCTGTGCAGGTGCAGGTTTGATAGTGCATTAGGAAGGAATACAAGATTATAATAGTTAATAACAAAGCAGCATCATCATAGGTTTGTCCACCTCAATTGTGGGTACGAGGAACAGGGTTATGCATAGTGGTGAATATTCGCAAATTGGGAGAATATTAGGATTTTCAAAATTAGATTTTGGCGAATATGAGGACCCTCGAAGTCGACCCATTTGCCTAAAATTTTTAGGACCAATTTGTTTCTAGGGTCAATTCGCCACAATATATATACAAACATGGCATATTTGTACTCGTTGGAAAGATCTTTTCAATCCTGATCTAATGGTGGTATTTTTAAGAAGTTATAATATGATGGAATAGATCAAAAGTGGTCCCAAATATGAACTTATATTTTAGGGCTTAAAATACCCCAAATTTTTGTGTGAAGATGCTCAATTTTATTTGCTTAGGATTATCCATGATTCACCTTGATTTTGATTAGGATTCACCATTTGTTTACAAGTACATTTTGAGTCCAACCCCTTATGCATAACCCCGACGAGGAAAAACATTGGAAGTGCACACAAGCTTGTTTGAAAGGACTTGATCCTTGGGCACCCATAATCTTTATAAAAAATTATATCAAACTAAGAGCCCTCAAGGGGACATCTATGTAACCATTTTTCTGATTTACCAAATGAAATAAAGAGAAACACCTTTTCTTGCACTTATTTGGCTTATATGGTTGCTTAAATCTATCCTTTTGTAATGCTTCATTAATACAAATATAGATGCATATTGTTTAACACTCTTCTATGCACTATTTTTCCCCTACTTCAATGGTTATCATGGTGTGAATCTATCCCTACTACTTTTATTGAATGTTTAACCCTATTTTTACTTACATTTTGTTGTAGGTACTGGCCGTTCTGGCCTGAAATAGCCTCTGGACTGTCGCCTGGGATGGCCACACAACCATCCCACCCTGGGATGGCCATCAAACTAGCCACTGTACCACCCTAGGATGATCACAAAATAGGAGCTTTTCTACTCCAAATTCCAATAATAGCAGGCTTATAGGCCATTTAGGTAGGTATAAAATCCTCTGTTTTCACTTTTGCTGTTCAAAACTGCTGTAATCTAGTTTTTATTACCTATTTTGATTTCTTGAAAAGTGGAAATTAGTTTTGCTTTTCTATAATTGAAAAAAAATAATAATAAGAAAAAATGGAAAGAAACTAAGTACAAATACATCTCTATGGTTTACCTACTTGTAGCCTACCCAATGGGTAGGTTCTCATTTAGGATTTGCATCTTGTAGGTTACATTTTTATTTAGCCTTTTCTAAAAGTAAAATGTCTTTTCTTTGTATTTAGTGAATGATCATTGAATGCTTCATTGTTTAATTTCTTTGGGCCTAAAAATAACCACACACACCATGTTCCACTTGAATTCTAGTGAGTTGGATTTCATCACCAACCACTAGTAGAGGTCAGCGATGGTGGCTTTCATCTCCACCCATTACCTCAAATCCCATGAACCCTTGTTCTTTGCCAAGGTCAGCTCCAAGATCCGACGTAGCTTGAAATGTTTGTATGTACTTCTCTTCAGAGGGTATGACATTGATCAGGTGAGTACTGGGTGAAGACTGGTAGGACGTGTGCTTCCTAATTGGGTATGGGTTTCATATCCATACTTTGGTGGGTTTACATGACCATGAATTTCATTTTTGATTGTCGAGCTATGAGCATACAGGTGAAATCCAATTAAATACAATATTATCATCCAATAAAATTCAAACATGTGACACGAGGTCTTCTTTACAAAAAATACATCTGAACAACACAAAACAATTTAGGGATTCACATCTAAAACTTAAAAGAGATAATCACTTACTTTATTGAGTGTTTCCTTTCTTGATTGTTGTTTCATTAAGAATTTGTAAAGGAGATAGGCATCTAGGGTTTGGTAGAGAGTAACAATGGTGTGCACCTGCAACCAAGTGCAATCACATGCAGATGCTATAGAAGGTGGACTAAGAGACATGAATCATCTTCACTTTAGTCCCAGGTATCTGGTCATCCCTCCCTGGTGAGCCTCTTCTCACTCGAGTCCTAGAACAATGGGATATGAACAACACCCACAAGAGAGCCCTATGCGGGACACCCCTATGGGTGGTGGACCTTATCTGAGAGAATGTTCTCAGTATGTAGACACATCACATGTCTTCTTGGATGAAAGGCAAAACAAATATTAGGTGCAAGTAGATAGAGTGGTGCCACGCATCTCCATGCTTGATAGGTCTAACACACCCATTTATGGACCAGAGCATGAATTCACATATTGGGTAGAGTAGATTGATCATAATTTACCTTTGCATAACTTTGATAGGTTCCAAAAGCCTAAAAAATAGGACGAGTATGATACTCATCGCTCAGGGTGAACAAACTCCGCCCTTCCCTTCCTCATCCATAAAGGAAGACATGAGGAAATACTCGATTATCCTCAAGAGCAGTATACTGTTCAAGCATGATATGCCTTTGTGCCCTCTGAGTATAACGAACATATGCCTAGGCCTGAACCTCAAGTAAATGTAGTTACTCTTGACAGAAGGAAGCGTGCAATGGATATGGCAGATTATCTTGAATGAGGTAGGCCTTAGGGAGAAAATCCTAGGCCTCCTAAGCTCCTCACAATGGAAAATATCAATCAAGTGGTTGCAAGATATGCAAAATGCCAAGCGTAGTTCAAGAAGCTTCGACGAGACAAATAACAACTAGACCGCTTGCATCAACTTGAGAAAGAAAGAATCAAATGATAGACCAACGAGCTGTTCCAAAAAAATTTACATAAGAGGATCCCTACCCCTAGAACATACAGACAAGAAGTCCATCTGAGGCAACCCACTCTCATTTGAGATATGTCTCCTAGGTCTTATCCAGTGTTGCCTCCATGACCTCCTAGGCCGTATCGAGACTTGCCTCCCAAGCCAAACATAGGGTGCCCACAATAAGCATCTACCCCTCTCTATAGACCGGCTCAAGAGATGCCCTATGGGGCTTACACTGAGCATGAGCTGAAAGTAGAATATTTGGAAACACCTTATCAAGGTAGGGAATGATGTGCCACCACCTCAAAATGGGCATGAGGACCCTCACCCTCCACCGCAGGATAAGAGCAAATAAGAGGAGATCAAATCCTCTTAATCATATAGGGTACTGCTAGAGCTCTTAGAGTTAGTAGAGAATAAGACCTCTAAGTCTGGTTTTCAAAAGCCCACTTTGCACCATCTATGCATTCAACCCCTTCATACTTCAGTGCCTACCCCTTCCTATCCAGAGCAGTTCAAGATGCCTCAGTTGGCCACCTTTAAGGGAGAAGAAGATGTGCAAGAGCATGTTACCAAGTTCCTGAGCCAATGATTTGGCATCCAGGATAACGATGCTTTGCTTTTGTGGACATTTGTGACTCCTTTCTCTAGCCCAGCCATGGAGTGGTTTACCCAACTCTTGAAGCATAGCATCCACAATTTGGATCAACTCATAGACATGTTCCTAGAATGCTTCACCTTCAACACCAAGAGGAAGACAACGCTGGCAGATCTCACTGGGTTGAAATAATATGATGATGAGTCAATAGCAAATTATGGCAATAGGTGGTGAGAATTGCTTGCCAAGCTGCCATATCTACTCCCCATGTTGGAGTTGACTCATATGTTTGCCAAGAGCTACCTAAATCCGATCTCCTTGTTGCAACTGCAACAATATGTGACTCTTGAATATGCCCTAGCGCAAGCTAGAACAATTGAAGACATCAAGATTCAAGAGGGAGAAATTGTGAAGCCTTGCAAGGAGTGGAACAAGAATGCTAAGAATAGCCCAGTGTAACCTAAGCCAACAACAGTCAATCAGGTTACAATTAGCATCACAGGGCCAGTGCAAACTGCACTACCTCAAAAGCCTAACTATCAGGCCACACGTAGGAACTATAATAAGGACAAGCAAAATAATCAAGGGTAAAATCAATAGCATCACCCCAAGTGATAGTTCACACCTATTACAGAGTCCATGGACTCTTTGTTTGAGCACCTTTGTGTAGCTAAGGCAATCAATCGGCTTGAGAGTTGACCTATTGATCCGAATGCACCTAAGCCCAAAGGATACCAAGAAGACCTATACTGTAAATTTCATAGGCAAAATGGGCATGATGTGTAGATGTGCTATAAGTTCAAACATCTGATATAAGACATGATCGATAAGAATGACATTCAAGTCAATAACCCTATTGCACCAAAAACTAATAGATGGGCATTTTTAAAGATCCATTGCCTGCCCATGTAGATCAGGCTAAGCCAATGCCACATGTGAATGAGTTTCATCATGCATCTCTTAATCAAGGGTATGTTAGCATGATCAACATTGTAATGAGGAATAGGTGGTATCCAAGTTTGATCGCACCTCCTACGACATAGATTGATGTTCCTTCAACATCATAGCCTCTACCACCTCCAGTGTTGAGCCTTCCACCTTGACCTATGGCCATAATTAAGAGCAATACCGCTCAGATATTGAGAATAACATCTGCCCGAAACTCCATCTATGAGATCATTCAACAATTTCCACCTCATAGATAATCTCTAATGGAGATCCTTAATGCAATCGAGCTACTACAACCCCAAAAGTTTAACTCCAATAATTTTGTGGGGCATGTTCAGTAATGTACAGAACCAGTGATTACCTTTCGAGAAGATGAACTTAAACTTGTTCCAAATTATATGGTAGACCCTCCCTTGCACATCATCACCATGTGTAAACAAGACACCATACAAGAGAGTGTTGATAGACACTAGCTCTTCCAACATCATCACTACAATAACTCTCAAGCATATAAAGCTCCCGATATCCCATATTATCACATCTACTTACACCCTCTGAGCATTTAATGATGTCATATGCTCAATATTTGGTACATTAGTCTTACCCATTCAGTTAGGGTAGAAGAACATATCGAAACTATGCCACATCTTGGAGGGTGAGATGGCATACAATATCTTGCTGGGCAGACTAGGATTAGGGGCATGAAGTGCATCCCTTCCATCGCTCACCAATGCCTAAAATACAACTATGAAGGGCAATTTTATGTCATCTCTATAGACTTAGAACCCTTCAAGTACTGCAATATGGTGTAGCAGATCCTTGAGTTAACCTTACCGTCCACCCATATGGATTTTCAACCAAAAGAATCTAGCCAAGATTTGACTTTGTCACCATCACCTTCATTCAATCCATCATCATCTCATGCCATGCCATCCTCATCTTCAGCGCCCCTAGCCATACCTTCATCGTCGGTGAATCCTTCATCGAGGGACACGGGGAAGAGGCTTGTTGATGAGATCCCTCTGACCATATCCACCATCTCCACAAGTGAGACTCCTAGCCCAGTGGATGAGGAGCTACCTCATGAGGTAAATGTTGAAAAAATTAAAGCCTAGCTCCCATATCATCCTTCTCTATAGCCACAAGTCACTGTGCATCTAGCCTCTACCAGATTAGGATAGTACATGGTTAGGAATGTCACAAAAACCCCTGCTATCGAGTTGGTGCAAGATATGGATCGACCTCATATTCCCATAGGCACTATTGTGCCTCTTAGCCTTCCCCCTAATTAGAATAATTTCATTTATGGGGGTCTCTACTATGGCATCAGGCCTTATCAACAGTAGGAAGAGGATAGAGAGCCCTTTTCTGAGGACATCAACTACATGTCCAATCCTACCTTCACCATGATATATATTCATCTCTACAACTGGCATGGTTATGGGTTGGGTACATTCCTTACCAACCATAGTATCAAATGTCTTATGACAAATCTAGTTTAGGACGTAACAATCCTGCTCCCCTTGACGTCCTCGTGGATAGTTTAGAGTGCATGACTCTCAACTTTAGGGATAAGCTTGCACATGATCCTTATGCCAACCCCAATCGAGTCTATTCACTAGGAGACTACTTTCCTACACCCCTAAGTGATCAAGATATACCGTGTGAGGTCAACTGATCTTACGAGAGGGTGAAAGTTTGCATATCCTTGCCCACGACAGTGAGCAAGAAGATCAGGTCTTCTTATGAATGGAAATATGATGATGAGTCGATTATGGAGTAGTGGCTATTGAATATTATAGTTTGGATGGAGAGTACCTGGGGATAATCCATTTATATTATGAGGATGAGTTCTATCTATGAATGTTCCCATTACACCATCCCATCTGGCGATAAATTCACATTTACACTGAATTTCAAGACCTAAACGAAGCGAGTCCTAAGGATGTCCTTTACCAAGCATTGACGCCCTGGTAGATGCCACAATAGACCATGAAATATTATATCTCATTGATGGTTTCTCTAGATACAACCAAATTTGTATCAACATACAAGACCAGCTCAAGACGACGTTCACAACGCCTTGGAGAACATTTTGTTATAAGGTCATGCCTTTTGGCCTTAAAAATACCGGTGCTACCTACCAGTGTGCCGTGACATACATCTTCCATGATTACATGCATAATATTCTAGAAGACTACATGGATGACTTACTGGCCAAATCATTATTACACAATGAGCATCTTGATGTCTTCCACAAAGTTCTTTATCATCTTATTGAGCATAACGTGAGACTGAACCCCAAGAAGTGCATATTCGACATCACATCTGGAAAACTCTTGGGATTTATAGTTTCTAAATGAAGCATCAAAGTGGACCCCAAAAAGGTCAAGGTAATCCTTGAGATGTCTCCTCCAACTACCATTAAGCAGCTACAAAGCCTGTAGGGTAAGGTCACATCCATAAAGCGCTTCATAGTGTACTTGTCGAACAAATATCGATCCATGAACAAACTATTACGTAAGGGGGTTGTATTCCATTGGGATGACGAGTGTCAGGCTACCTTTGATGCAATCAAACAATATCTAGCTTCACCACTAGTGTTGGCTCCACCTATACCAGGAGTGTCGTTCTGCTTATACATCTTAGCCATTGAGATTGCATTGGGCGTCATGTTGACGCAAAACAACAAATTGTATAAGGAACAAGCTACTTACTACCTTAGCCGCACCTTGGTCAACTATGAAATCAAGTATGTATACGTTGTGGTTTTTACCACCAAGAAGCTACGCCATTACATGTTTAGTCATACCATGTATGTTGTATCAAAAGAGAATCCATTGTGATACATGATGAGTTGTACTTATCATAATTATCGCACAACAAAATAGATCATGTTGTTGACAGAGTTTGACCTAGAATTTATAGGAAAAAAATAATTAAGGGTCAAGTCGTTGCCAATCAACTTGCAGAGGCTCCCCTCTAGTATGAGAAACCTCTTAGCATGGAGCTTCCTGATTATGGAGTCTTCCAAATATTAGAATCACCTTATTTTGATGAGCCTGAGTCACAGGACGATATGATTCTATTCTTCAATGGCTCTAAGTGCAAGCAAGGGGGTGGCACAAGAATCATGTTTTTCACACCTCTAGAGGCTCCTATATCCATATCTTTTGAAATTGATTTTCCGTGCACTAACAACAATACCAAGTATGAAGCCTTGCTCTTAGGTCTTCAAATGGTTATCGCTATGAAAATAACCAAGTTTAATATTTTTAGCGACTCCTTGTTCATCATAAACTAGGTCAAAGGGATTTTCCAATGCAAGTGCCTAGTTTTACAAACCTATAAAGCCCTTGTGGATAAACTCCTAGAAAATTTCAAATGGTATGATATCAAGACACTCCCTTGATTATCTAATCATTTTATGGATACAATGACATCCCTGGGGTCCTTGATCCCGTAGAACCTTGTTGATGATATGACAACCATTCAGGTCAAAAAACTTTTGCAATTTGTGGTTTAGCATGATGTAACACAATGATGGAGTATTCCTGGTGGGGAGGTGTTCTCCAGAGGTAAGAATGATACCTAGGTTGAATCTACCAAATCGAATAGTCTTCTAACTTCCCGAATGACCCTTGTACGATCTATCAATTGCTTGTACGAACCTCAAATACATACATTGTACGATCTCAGATCATACAGTGACCAATATGGTATGATATTGCACTCAAAAAAACTGATAGATGTTGTTTTGGAGGCTGTCGTACACAGTTTTGTAATCGTTCAAGCCGACTCACCAAAACTGCCAAATCGGGTAAGTTCTTGTCAATCGCCTGTTTTACCAAATCGGGTAATAACTCTTTGTACGATTTGTATGATGTACGATATGTACGATCCAAAGGTACAACAAGATATTAATTAATATACTCTTCTACTCCAATCTCTCTCCGGGATGTTTTGTAAAGGTTTAACAACCTAAACAAGATAGTTTCATTCACAAGCAAAACATCCAATCTGGACTAGTGAGAGATTCCATCCAATCAATTACGCCCAAAAATCATACAGTCAACTTCAGTACATCTTTTCCAACATCCTCATACTCCTAGATCATTCTCCATGATTCCACCAGTAACAATCTACTCACAATCTGCAACAAAGCCTACAACTAACATATAACAATAAGGAAGAAACTCAATTACACAATGATCATCCACAATGCATCAACCATACACAACAGGATCATACACTGTCATCCACAACGTCTGTTATTCTCATTAATGGTTATCAACTCAGTTACAATGTGGAAAACTCTCTCATAGTAATTGCAATAACTCAAAAATATGTCTATCTCTCTACTCTAGCAACTAATAACCAATAAACTAGTAGCCAGACCTACAAATTCAAAAATGGGGCCTTATATAACGTTGCCCAGGCCATTCCAAAGTGGTTCCTGAGACAATCCATTATTCACAACTGCCCATCTACAACTGAATACATTATTTTGGCAATTTCCTAAGTTTACACCTTAGGTTAGCAAATCCATGCGACATTTCATCCCAAAATTACATTTCCTTTGCATCTGAGTGAATTTCGGTGCGCCCTGTATGATTTGCCACTGCTCTGTATGGTTTGCCACTTCAGTTGTATGATCCCCTGTATGATTTTCTCCCACTGTACGGTTTCCCAAAACTTGAGCAAATCATCCCAAAACTGTCAAAATTTAGCAAATCACCTTTTCTTCTTCTGGGAGGTGGATTTGTTGCCTACATATGCCCTCCCATTTATTTTAGTCGGTGTCCTCGATGACTCGTTCTGCTTCTTTTGTTGGGCTTCCAGTTGAGCTACCTCAGCCTCCAAGTCCTTGACTTGGGTCTTGTACATTTCTCGTTCATTCTTCAACTTGGCTGCATAGCTCCCCATCTCGACGGCTTTGGCTCCGTGAAGGTTAGCCTTTTCCTCGACAGCTTTCATGAAGTCCATCATCTGCTTTTCTCATTCGGAGGTACTCTTTGTCAACTTCTCCTTCCAATGAGCTTCTGCTCGAGCCACCGCTTGGAGTTCCTCATTCTTCTCATCAATGGTCTCCAAGTGGTGTTGGATGTCAGCTTCTAGAGCTCGAACCTGGTCTTCTTTGGTCCTGACTTGAGCTTGCTTCTCAATGACCATCTCGTTGAGCTTCTTGTTGTCTCTTGTCAGCTCCTCTATCTGCTTGGCCTGTGTAGCCATTTGCTCATTCTTTTCGGTCAACTGAGTTGTCATCTGCTCATCCTTCACTTTGAGTTGTGCCTCCAACTCCTTAATCCTGTCTTCTACCATCTGGGAAATCTATCGCTTCTCTTCTTCAAGTATTGTAATCTTGGCTTCAGACTCTACTCTGAGGCCTGACAGATCCTCCTCCAACTTCTTTATTTTCCCCTCTACCATAGTTTTGCTTTTCTACAGTTCATCTTCCATTACGGCCAATTCCTTTTGAGTGGTTGCGGTCTCTTCTACCTGTGCCTCCTTGAGCCGATGGATTTCTGCCAACCCAATGCTCAACCACTCTATCCAGTGTGTTAGGAAGTTCAACTTCCATAGGGTAATGGACACTCCTGTAGTGACCCTTCTATATTCCACTTCTACCATATTGGTTGGGCAGGTTGGATGACTCACTCGGTCCAAATAAATCCTTGGGTCCTTCCTGTAGTTTGTGACCATCCCTTCTGGCAAGTCTTCTCTTCCCAACATCATTGTTACCTCTTCCCTGGGTAACCTCCATGGATGCTGTGCGTGGATATCTGCTATCTTCTTCATTCGCTCTGCACTATTCACCCATTCTGTTATCCGCTCCAACTCGAGAGATACTTGTTGCTCCCATAGCTTCAGTTCTCCTACATGGCCAATACAGAATTCCAATCTGGCACTATTTATCACGTGGCCTAACTGAGCGAAGAAGTGTTCCACCTTATCCTCTATTCCACGTGCCTCCTCTTCCATTGTGATTCTCTCGAACCGTGGTATCTCCAAGAGATAACTAGATTGCAATCCCCATCGTTCTTCTTTTGTGGGAGACCTGAATTCTTCTTCTTCTCTAAGGTGGCTAGAGCTTCCTCCAAGCTCTCTAAGTGCTCTCTCGGTATCTATCTTTTCTTGAGGTGGAGATTGTTTCTCTTTTCTCCTCCCCCTCATTATCCATAATATTTATGATCTCTTCCTGAGATCGTTGCTCAACTTGTTCCTGAGCCTTTCCTGCTTCGGTTGAGCCTCCCTGTGGCTCCTCTATGTTTTCTCGAGCTACTTCCTTGTCCCTGCCATCCACTTGTTGTTCCTCTATCACCCTTCCCTCTTGGGTTTGTTGTGCATCCCCAACTATGACCTGCTGAGCAACAAGTGCTTCTCCTTCTTGTGGCACTTCTATATCTTTCGAGACTTCTTGCTTGCTAGAGCCTCCTGATACAATTCTGTATCGAGTCTTCTTCTTGGGCTCTGTTGCTATGGTACTTGGTCCAACTCCCACTTCTTCCTGGGTAGTGGCTACTCCATCATGCCCTACCACAATTCCTCCAAAGAATTCAGAGGCATCCATCCTCTCAAAATGATCAAAAATATCCGAAGAGCGTACTATTTTCTCTGCCTCCACCCAACACAACTCATCCAGCTCCGTCGCTTCTGAATCTGACTGTTCCATTCTCTGTACGTCTGGAGCTGGTCTCCCTACCATTCTTTCTCATTGCCTCCTCATCCTTATCTGTATAGGACTACTCTCCCTTTCTTGCTCGAGAGGTTGCTCCTGCTGCCTTTGTGCAGGTACTTGTTGTTCTAGTTCTGGCTCCAACCGTCTAGAACGCTTTCTTCGATGATGTACATCGACATCCTCTTCTGGAGAAGTATCTTCCTGAGCTTCACTCCTGTGTCGCTCACTCCTTGTGCATGGTTTCTCTGGAGTAATCTTAGCTATGGGTACAACCTTTACCCATCTCAATATTGTTGGTTGGCCCGACCTGATTTCTCTAGGTGGCGTCAACCCTGGGAACTGCATTCCCACTTTTGAGACTACGTTCAGAAGTAATCCTATAGCCTGAAAGGCCATCCCAAAATTCTTTGGTCTCTTCATCAATGCTTCATGCATTCTTCTCTCCAGATAGGTACCCCAATCATATGGAATCCCCTGGGTAATACCTTCTGCATACTGGGCCATCCACATTGGCATCTCTGCTGTCCTTATATCACCTGACAGTCGAGCCATGATTGTATTCATTGCACATGCCCAATGGTCATTTTGCAACTGGCTCTATTTTATTCCATGTGTTCCTACACCAAAAATCTTTGCCTCTGTCAATGATTTAACAGTGGTCATGGTGGTCACCAAGTGGTGTGCTTCAATTGGGTCTACCAATTTCTTAACTATCTCCATGCCCTCCGTCGGTAGCCCAAATGTTCTTCTGAATGCTTTCGCCGAAACTTCCACCTTCACTGACCTCTTGCCCACATTGACGTAGGTTGTCCTCGTCGTTGCATTATATGCTTGAACTATCTATAGAAGATAGTTCTGGAAGAATGTTTGATGAAATGGTGGAATCTATGCAATGACTGACACTTGCGCATTCTCAAATGTTTTCTTCTAGGGATGAGACTTATTCTTCTCATCATTCCACCATTTCCTGCATGCTTCCGCTCCATGTTGGACGAATGTAATATTTGACAATTCCACCTGGCATTCCTCCTACCCACTACTCAGGTGTTCTTCCTGCTATTGTACATGCACTTCACTCCTCAATTCCCTCCGTGAGGTAGTGTCTTGGGCCATTCTTGCCTCTCTATGCCTCGATGGTGTTCTATCCAGGTGTGCCCACCAATGGCTCTGTCTCCTCCATGACCTATATCCTCCTCTCCTCCATGGATGATTACCATGCCTTTCATAGGACTAAAACTGATGCCCAGAGTGCTACCATGAGTATGCCTCTCTCTCGTGTAGCGGACCTGGTGATCTCTCCACCCTATGTGTTGCAATCCACCTCAATCGACGTCCAAACTCTTCTGTTGAGATCATTCCTCCAACATCTCACCGATTACTCAACTTCCTCCTTCACAATTAAAAATGTACCAAAAATCGTACAAGCTCAGTAAAAGCGTACAATGTATGGTTCTAAGTCCTGTGTATGGTTTTATCATCCTTCATCTCTTTCCAGATCGTACACACTTTTGATAGTTCTCCTTTTTACCCCGTCAATTCTTCCAATGGTCAATTTTTTTGTCAAATCGTACAATGATGGTCTGAAATCGTACGAGCTACTAGTACTTTATATGCTACTATCTGCTAGCTGCCCTCCCCTTTAAAATTTATATGATTCCATACACTTTCGTATGATCTCTTAAAAACTACCAAAAATGGCAAAAAACCCCTTCAACTTGCACCCTTTTGCCTGGAAATCGTACAATCTACCCTCAAATCATACAATACATCTTTGCTAACCCTCACTACTAAAAAATCTTGGATTTTTGGTCTCCTTTCCCAATTCTACCACCGACCCAGTTGTCGGATTGGCCCGATCTATCCTTCCGTGCTTTTTCTCAACAAATCTTCCACTCTTTCACTCCTGGCGCAATTTTCTTTACTTTGACGAAATTTTGGCTGCACTGTATGGTTGTACGGTCTAGATTTTTCCCTCCTCACATCTCCCAGCTCACCTTTGCTAGATTTCTCAGCTTTTTAGGGTTTCAATCCTCCATTTCCTTGCACTTTCTCCAATTTCCACCACCAATCTCTGCTTCCTCCGACTTTAATCAGCAATTTCTCCATTCAAAATCCATACGATGACGTATTCTGACATCTTTGGCTATAATCTCTTGAAAAATTTTGAATTTCCCCCTTCTATGGAGAAAAACCCTTCAATTTCCCTCTCTCGGGTTAATTCTTCGAAGTGGAAAAGAACTCCCTGGTACAAATTTAGTAATGGGTCTGCAATCTTTAGAGTACCGATGAAAAATTCTCGCCCATGTAGTTTTTTGTTACGTATGTACGCTTTTCCCCTTCAATATCCTGAAAAAAATTTGATTTTTCCTGCTTGGTGAAAAAATGGTTAAGTCCCTTTCCTTTTAAAGCAAGTTTTCAAAAACCCTAATAAAACCCTAAATTTTTAAAAAATAGGCGCCATGTTGCATGCTTTTTCCATCTCCACTGCTAGATGATTGACAACTCAGCAGTTGGTTTCAAAATTTTGTCTTTTCCCCCTTCTTTTCCTCCAACCGTTGCTTTGCCGCATGCCGCATTAAATGGGTTAGTTGGAAAATCGTACATCGTACGATCTAAATCGTACCGTACGACCTCTTGTACGATTTGCATGTCAGTCTTACTTTGTACGATTCTCTCTTTTCATTGTACGATTTCATTACTTAGAGGAATTTTTGCTTTCTTTCCTCTGGAAAGGTCGTCATTTTCGGTTTTCAACCTCACCCTTCCTAATTGCGTCCCGAGGGATTTTCACAACTAAGGCACAATTTTTTTTCATTTTTTCTTTATCTTTTTTTTTTCAATCCTAGTCTAATTATACTTACCTCCTGGGTAATCGTACAGTGACATTCACCTGTACGACCCCATCCCACTCTTGGCCTCGAGGTTCGACCATAACATTTTGATTAGTGGTATCCTCTTATACCTCTGCTTGACTGGTCCCTACCTGTGATGTTGTTGCCCATTCATTTGCCCTCCCACAATGTGTACAGTTCGGTATTGTACATCGGCAAATTGGAGTCTCGTCCCCTGGTAGGCTTTCTTCTCGTCATCCAGGTAGTTGATCCTGTGGTGGTGGTGTCCTCACCACTCTACTATTGTTTGAGTGACTTCTTCACCTATCTCCATGGATCATTTATGGCTCCAAACTTGGTGATCGGGTCCTTTGTTGGCCTAGGTTTCCACCATCTATGAAGTGTACCCTTCCTCTACCAACAAGGTTTTGACCACGTGGGTATCTCCCCCTTCCACTTCTTCTAGGCATGAAACCTCCCTGTACTATTGATGACTCTTCTCTTACTTGGGGTAACTACCAATTACCTACTTCCCATTGGGGTCCTTGTCGGTTCAGGGGTGGTCGCCCCCATGCGTCTTCCAACCGCATTTCGTAACATGCCTCTTAGTCGTAGTATGTGTTGTGGGTTCCTTGTCCAATTCAAACATGCTAGCGGGTTATCTCCTAGCCATCTAGGAGTAGGGGGTCAAAATATTCCTCATCCTCTACCTCCTCTAATTGCAACATCACTCAGATTCCCATCATGTTCTGGTCGTCTACCTCTTCCTCTTCCTCTTAGAGGTCCTTGTCCAATTCTTCCTCTTATTCTTCGATCATCAGGAGTAATATCTACCAACTCGATATTAGCTAGTGGACTCTAGTTTGGTGATAATTATCATAAGGTTCTAACTCTTCTATCAGCTCGTACCAAGTGATGCCTCCATATTCTTTCCTCAAAGGATATCTAGGGGGATGAAGATGCCAATACTGCTCTATAATCGTCCAAAAAGTCCATTTCAGAGCTAGAGTCAGTCCGACCCTCTTCTCTCTATTCTGCCCAGTCGATTGGTAAATTCATCAATCTCTCCAATCGATGAACTTCCCTCCTTTGTCTTCTCAACTATTGGTGAGCTATTGCATATGCCTGTGTATCATTCTTGGGTCTGTCCTGTTGAACTCCCTCGACTTGCCTTGGTCTCAATGCTCTAAGTGGAATACTTTGATCCCTTTGAGGATTATGAGGATTCTCTGATTCATCCTCATCTGTACTAGGCTCTCCTACCAACCATGACATTCCTTCATCACTAGAATCTATCATACCTACTATATTGTGGTGTAATTCAGGTGATGTGGTGGTCTCCTCTATATCTCGCCAAAGTACTCCTACGCCCTCATTTATCGTAGGCTGCTTGCTTGGTGGAGGTGGTGAACTTGTGCTTGCGCCTTCATTTCCTCCACCATTTCTTGGAGTTAAGTCTTCAACCTCCTTAGGTTCACTTCCAATCTCTTGTAATCTAACTGCCCTCTGTTCATCCAATCTTTGTATGGTACCATCCAATTCTTGGATTACTTGCGCTCTCAATCTCGCATTGTGACCTCGTAGTGTTTGATACTCTTCCTGCAATTGTTGGGTTTGCATTCTCATCCTCTACTGTAATAGCCCTATCTGAGCCAATGGGGAAAGTTTTGCTAGTTCTTCTTCTATTCTTTCCTCCCTAGCATCCTCTAGAATTTCCATCTCAAATGTGTCCACTCTATCTTCGTTGCGCACTGTCAGCCTTACCCTTCTTCATCCTTCCATCTGTTGAGGTAGTTCCCTATGCTCTATCTGTGGGTACCTCCTATTCGAAGCTCTTGGTAATAGTGCTCTCTCTTGATAGCCTTCTATGGCTGGAGGGATCCACTCTTCTCCCTCTCTTATGGTCCCGTCAGCCCATATGATATGTACTCGCACCCTTCTTCTTTCATCGGGTCCAGGTGCCAACTCCTGTTGTTCAATTATTGGCTGCCTCTCCTCCATTTCGAAAAATAGTCTTGTGAGTCCCATATCTGGCTCCTCCTATGGTAGACCTGGCTCACGATGAGCCTCATTTTGAGTGTCTACTCTTCTTCTTCATTCAATCTCTTTTGAAGCAATGAATAAACATTGTACTTTGTAAGGCTTCAACTTTGAGCCATTTACAGTGTTGGGTACCTCCGTCCCATTCAGGTTCTACAACCTGACCACTCCATTATCCAATACTTCAATCACTTTATAAGGGCCAAGCCATAACATCTTCAGTTTACCTGGCTTGATCTCCCGCTTCCCATTAAATTTGAGAACCAAGTCCCCTGGACTAAGTTCCAACTTCCTCAAATGCTTGTCATGCCACAACTTTCATCTCTTCTAGGCTATCTCAATCGCCCACTGTGCCATGACTCTTCTTTCATCTAGTTTTATCAGCATCATCAGTCATTCCTCCAAACTTTCTTGATCTCCCAAGTGATGCTCTACTGCAACTCTCAAACTTGGTATCAAAAACTCGACTGGCACCACCGCTTCTTGACCATACATCAATTGGAAAGGGGTATGTTCCGTTGTTGGTTTAAAAGTTGTTCTATATGCCCACAAAATGGATGGTAACCTTTCCTCCCAGTCTGCTCCTTCTATCCCATAGGTCTTATACAGAGTTGATACTAAGACTTTATTAGTCGCTTCCGCCTGCCCATTCGCTCTCGGGTAGTATGGACTGGACAGGGAGTGTAAAATCTTAAACTCTGTCGTCAGCATCTTGATAATCTCATTAACGAAGTGTCCTCCATGATCACTCATTATACGTAGCGGGATACCGAATCTTGTGATTACCTGCTCGTACAAAAATCATGTTGTACTTTTGGTAGAATTATCAGGTAATGCTCTTGCTTCTACCCATTTTGTGAGGTATTCCATTGCCACTATGATATATCTACATTTCCATCTTTGAGATGTCTTAAATGGTCCTACGAAGTCTAAGCCCCAACATTCGAACAACTCCTATGGCTGCGATGGGTGTAAGGGCATAAAGTCCTTCTTGACCGGTTTACCTACTCTTTGGCAAGTATCGCAAGCTTTCACGTGTTATTTTGCATCATTGTACAATGTGGGCCACCATAGACCTACTAACAATATTTTTTGTGCAGTCGCATCTGGTCCCATGTGTCCCCTTGCTAAGCCTGCATGGGCTTCCTTCAATGTCATCTTAACTTCTTCCTCCATTACACATCTCCTCAAGATACCATCACTTCCTATCTTGTATAGCAATCCTGCTATTATCTGGAAAGGTGTTGACTTCATGATTATTCTCTTCTTTTTAGTTGTCATCATCTCTTGTGGCAACTCCCCTGTGGATAGGTACTGGCCAACCAACTTGTACCATGATGGCACAACATTGATGGCAAATAACTGTGCATCTAGAAATTCATCAAGAACTCCTGTTCCTATTGGCTCCCCTGATCGTATTCGAGACAACTGGTCTGCAATCACATGCTTCTTGCTAGGTCTCACCACAACTTGGAATACGAACTCTTGGAGCGTAACGAGCCACCTACTAACTCATCCTTGTATTACTAGTTTGTTTATTAAGTACAACAATGCCTGATGATCGACATAAAATGCAAAGGGGTTCACCAATAGGTAATGCCTAAAATTTTGAACTGCATATACCATCCCCAAGGCTTCCCTTTCTATTGTACTATAATTTCTTTTTGGCCTTGACAAAAGGCGACTAGCAAAGAAAATTGGTTGATCCAACTTAAATTGTCCTTCTTGTGCCAATGCACATCCAATTGCAAAGTTTGAGGCATCGACGTGGACATGGAATTCCTTATCCCAACTTGGAAACACCAAAATCGGACTGCTTACCAACTTAGCCTTCAACTCCTCAAAGGCTCCCTGGTGCTCCTTTGTCCATCTGAAAGGAATATTATTTTTCATCAAAGAATCTAATGGGTAGGCTACATGTGCATAATTTTTTATAAACCTTCGGTAATATCCTATTGACCCAAGGAAGATTTTGAGTGAACTCACGTCAAAGGGTTCTTCCATGTATAATATTACCCAAATTTTATCCGGATCTGTCTTCAATCCTTCGTTGCACACAATGTGTCCTAACAATTTTCCATATGGTACCAACAAAAAACACTTTGTTGGGTTCAATGATATCTGTGCATTTCTGCACCTGCTCATACATTCACTAAGAGCTGGAAGATGCTCCTTGATCTTCCCATAAATGGACCAATCATCCAAAAATGCTTTGAAATTCCCCATCGCCAATTGGTCAAATATATATAGTATGATGCATTGAAATGTAGTTGGGGCATTACAGAGCCCAAATGGCATTCGATTATATGCGTAGATGCCATTCTCCACAACAAATGTGGTCTTCAGCTTATCCTCCTCAGTGATGCTTATCTGATTGTATCTTGAGAATCCATCCAAAAATGAATAGATCTCATGTCCTGCAACTTCTTCCAAGATAGAATCTATGAATGGAATAGGAAAGGGATCCTTAATGGTTACTGCGTTTAGACTCCTGAAGTCTACGCATATCCTTATCTTATCGACTTCCTTTTTCAAGGTGATTACTATAGGTGAAACCCATTCACTGTTCGTCACCCTGAATATAATTCCTGCTTCCAACATCTTTTCTATCTCCGTATTCACCAATGCCGCATACTTGGGATTCATTCTATATGGCCTCCTCCTAACAGGTTGAGCACCAGGCATTAGTGTAATCTTATGGACACATAACTCGGGTGGGATTCCTTTCAAATCCTTATACGTCCATGCGAAGACATCCTTGTACTCCAAGAATATCTTGAAAGTTGTTGCCTTCAATACGGGATTCCAATCATCGCCACAATGGACTATCCTAGGTTCTTCCTCCATTCCTAGATTGATATCCACTATCTTAGGTCCTTCATACTTGATATTTTCTGGCTCACTCATAGCTTTCATTACATTCTCTGGATGTGCCAGTCTTGTATCAATCTCTGCATCTCCTACTGTATACTCCGCAAAGCTTTTTGGAAACATCCACTTCTCTTCTGTTTCCTTCTTAGTTTCTTTACTGACTTTCAGTTTGTCTTGCTTTTCCTTGATCTCTTCTGACTCAATACAGAGGCAATTGGGCTGAAACATCTCGTAATCCTCCATTTTCCAATGAAGAAGTCCACTATCAAATCGAGCTTCATCCTCGCTACATTCATCTATGTACAACATTCCCTCTCCATCAGGTTCGTGTCCTTCATCCCCTAATGAGTTTTTTGATTCGTCAGTTGTAGCTACATCCTCACTAACTCTTTGATTAGCTAAATTGATCATGTATTTATGCTATCCTTTCTTGAAAGTGATCTGATTCTTTCCCCAATTGTGATTAACTTTGGCCACTCATAGCCATCCTCTCCCTAAGAGAGCATCGTATGCAGGTTTCTGCATTGAAATCACAACAAAGTCCAAGACAAATTCTTGCTCAGCTATCATAACTTGTTGTGCAATCAAAACTCCTTTGATGTTAATATCATTCTGGTCAGCCCCATACATTCGGAAGCTCGGTGCCCATAGGGATGGAGCACCTAGTTCTAGCCAAGTTCTTTCTGGTAGCACATTAACACTGGAACCTCCGTCCATGATCACTTGTGTCAATTTGTGCCCCAAAATCTCCATATGCATTAATGCAGGCTTCTTTCCCACATCAATCATTAATATAGTAGGATCCATAAATTGGTCTTTTCGTCCTCCCTCTAAAATTGGCTGGCTCTCTACTTCCATCACCTTCTATGGTTGCATTTCCTCCATAATTGCTTTCTGCAATTTTGGGATAGCTTCGAATAAGTCAGATACTTTAAGTTCCACTGTGGTATCCAACACCTGTGCTGCTAGGTTCTACACAACTATCTCCTATTCTGATGGTTTTCGTAATTCCCTTCGAATACTCAACTCTCCTTTATTAGTTTTCTCAATTTCTTCTTGTAATATTTTCTTTGATGCTTGCCAGCATTGCTTCTCTTTTGCTAGCTTTGGATACTTATCCTTTTTAGCCTGATTCCTCATCACAGCTAACACTTCTTGAGTTTCCTCTTTAACTTGAGGAATTTTGATGTCCAAATAACTCACATTCTACGGGTTTCTCGAACTCACCTACTTTGGACAATTCTCTTCATTGTGGTTCCCTGGACCACACCATCTACACGTGTGTAGTGCTTGTTTGTAGTGTTCCTTGCATTGAAGGTGCAGGACAATTCTTCGTGAAATGCCCCCACTCTTGGCAATTATGATATTGTATGATCGGTCTACCTTCCGAGTCATATTGTAAGTGACTTTGTAATCCTTGTCGATTGACTTGATTCTGTCTACCACATCTTCTGCTATTTTTGTAACCGCCACTCGTTGCTTGTTGGCCCACTCCCTTGGGCCTGTGGTTTTTGTTCCTGCTCCTGGATTGATAGTACCTATGGATGGGTTCTTGCATTGTAGGGAAAAAACATTACCTCATGCCCCATCACATTATAAATATGACAATAGTCATGTTGTGGCTATTCCACAACGTACCCCAAAATTGGGGACCCACCTTTTTATTTTTGGTATTTGGGTGTTTGCATGTTGGTTTCGAGTGTCTAATGCTCGACTTGTTTTGAATTTGCGTTTATCATTAGTTTTTGTCAATAATATTTTTCTTGTCGACGATATTTTATTGTCGATGACTTTTTCTTGTCGACGATATTTTATTGTCGACAACTTTTTCTTGTCGACGACATTTTATTGTCAAATTCTTGTCGATGATTTTTTATCGTCAAATTCTTGTCAATTTTTGTTGACGATTTTTAATGTCATTTTGTTGTCGACGATTTTTATCGTCAATGTTGTGTTAGCAATGTTATTGCTAATATTTTGTTGTTAACATTGTGATGGTTAAATTTCTTGTTTTATCATTCGTGTATAATGAGCTTGTGGTCTATATATAAAGTAGGTTTTATGTTAAAGCTTCATTCCACCTTAATACCTCTTCAATATACATCTACACAAAGTAAAGCAAAACATGTCGGTAATGTGATCCGGGTTCAATCTCCATGGTGGATGTGTATAAGAAGTATTTACCAAATATAAAAAAGAATATAATAAAAAAAAAAAAAAAAAATAAAAAAAATTTCAAAAGAAACATGAGGCTTCATTTTATTGTTTCAAACCCCCTTGTTTTTATTATAGTGGTGGTCCTATTATGAAGTCATATTATTTCATTTTTACTTGACCATTGAATTAACGTACTATTTCATTTTTTTTTTGTGTAGGTACAATGCAACAATTTGGTGAAGCGATGCGGGGATTGGTACAGGATAAAAGAATGTAGCCGACTTTGAGAGTCGACCTCGCATACTGATGCGACATCAACTGAAGCGAGAGGATAGCTATTGGGGGATGCCAACATGTCAAACATTGATGATAGAGCCCACACATCAAATGAAGGCGGACGACGTGAATGATGTGCATCCAAACTCCACATCGCACGACAACATGGTAGGTGGACTGTGTGAGACTAACATGGACCTGTTGAAATGTGGACAACTGCGTTGACATGGATGGTCGTGGACGTGGGTTTTTTTGGTGATGCAATGAAGCAGATGGACATGGCGTTGCCTTGGCAGACTCCACACAGCGACTAGAATCTGGTTTGACAGCGCGGGAAGCAAAGGAGTTTTGGGCACGATGAAGAGAACGTTTGCAAGGTGGGACCCACGTGGCAAAGAAGTGGGTCGTTGATACAATATTCGCATAGCACCAACGTGGGAGGCCCATGAAATATTTAGACGCCGACGTTGGATACCCCGAAAGTGCCATCGTAGATAGTGAACTGGATAGACTCGACAACATGCAATGGCAGATGAGTTTGAAGAGGACAAAATGGTGTTTATTCAGATATTTTAGCACCGAAAATGGAAGACAGTGATAACAAGATTAGCGTGTAAGGGTGACATGGGCACAGATCTATGCAATGAACTATCGTAAGGCCGAGGTGGATGAACTGTTTGGAAACATGCGATGACGACGAGCTCCATAGTCATTTTAGGTTATGTAATCAAAGGTGTCGCATGAAGAAAGCATTGGATCCACAAAGACGCAAGTGTCATGGTAGTCATTAATGGGCGTCCACCGATAAATCAAGGGCATCCTATATAAATGAGAAATGCATGATATAAAGAGGGAGAACCATGAGTAGGTGCCAATTGATGATACCCGGCCACCCATTATGATAGATGGTGCAGCATGAACAACGGTAATAATCACGTGGGTTTGCATCTGTATATACGAGGCGTTACTCTAAGTAACTCAACTCGACGGTTACATGGTCAAATAAAGAGTAGCATTTTACGACCAGAAAGAGGGGACACATGAAAGCATTACAGGGATACATCGCGTTGTCAGCAATGGATACAATGGACTCAGGATTGCAGTAGAAACACAGTGCAAGCAAAGCAGCGGTAGAAGATTTTCATCAAGACACGACAAGGACGTCGTTTGTTACAGCAAGGATACCGAGGTTGGATAGATGCCTAAGAACGCACATGTGGAGCATTTAAATGTTGAAGGATGGTGATGGAAAAGAGTCCACGTCATTGATATGGAAAGCGTATAATGATGATCTATTTATGTCATTTAATCATATGCTCTTAATAAAATAAGTGAAATGCATTAACAAAGGGAGTTTCCTTTCTTTTATTTTGAGAGCATTATTATGAAACACTCATTGGAAGGAGCGTTATCAAACCAAAAGGGCGCTCTACAGTGGAAAGAAAATATGACGTTATGGAAACAAATGTAACAGTGGGTAAAGATTTTCAAACCAAACAACGAAAGGAAAAGAGAACATGCAAAAAAAAAAAAAATGAAAAGCCAAGGGGGACCAAAACGCAAGAATAGAGAAAATGAAGAGCCAAGGAAAGGAAAACGAAGAGTTGGGGGAGAAGGAAGAGATTCTCGAAAATTTGTAAATACCCCATTTCGAAATAGGAAGAAGGGGGCTGGAATTTTTGGCATGGCCAAATGCTGCTGAACTAAGAATGTAAAATCTGGAAGTGTTATTAATGCAAGCTTTGTTTTCAGAAATTTGCATCTTGTGGGCAAGAAAGAAGGAGATTCTCTTTGCATGCTATGGATTTAATGTCTATTTTTTTCCTTTTTCAGATTTCGAGTTTGTAGATGGAGTTAATGCAAGTTTTCTTGGTTGCTTCATGTGAATGCTTGAACCTGAAATTTATTTTAAACCCTAGGAGCCAACACTTAGTCTATGGGGATTGTGCTTGTTTTGCAAGTCCAATAGGTTAGGTTGCATGCATGGAAACCTCACATCTTCGGTTTTGTCGAAATAGGATAGCATCACACTGAATGCATTTTATTTTCATTTTCTGCATTTTCTTTCAACTTTTTCTGCATTTTATATTTTCCAAAATTTTAATTTTTTTTTTAATTTTCAGGCATTAAAATAAACATTTAAAAAATTTCAAAATCCAAAAATAATTTCACCATTGCGTAGGTTATACTTCAGAATTCCAATACGCACTTTGAAATTTCATTTTCGGAGTTGTTTAGTATTTTTAAAAATTCATCGAAGTTGCTGTTTTATTACAGATTTTAAAAAATCCGAAAATAGAAAATTTCCATTTTTGGGCCGAATTTCATTTTTTCAGTTTTGTTTTGCACTCATGAGCCTATGATGACATTCCCTTCATGAAAATTCCAATTTCATTGAAGGAGTTATGTTTTATGGCATTTTCACAAATTTCCATTTTGAGCCTAAAATTACCCTCTCTTCATAAAAATTCTAATTTTACGAAAGAGGGGTAATTTGAGTATTACATTGAAGGTCTTTTCTTCAAAGCACTTAATTGTTCATCTTGATGAAAATTTGATTTCATTTAAGAGGGATAAGTTAAAGTGACATTTAAAGCCCTTTATTCAAGGCCATAAATTATTGCCTCTTTGTGAAAATCTATTTCACCAAAGAGGGATAGTTTATCGATCACATTGAAAGCTATCTTCATCTTCATGATAAGAAGCCATATTTGGACTTAATAAAGAAGATAAAATCTACCTTAAAACTCTCAAGATAAAAGGAATTAAGGCACTACATCGTGGTCATATGAGGGCCAACTCACATTTGCTTTATTTTGGTTCAATGAACAATCACTAAAGTTTCATGGTAAAATAAACCAACATTGCCCCTTGTTTACAGTTACTTGCAATCACTAAGGTGTTCCAAGCATTTAAATTGAATATCTTTATTTGAGATTACTAATACACATATGCAAATGCTAATATAGCGGAGACCTTGGAGAAGTTGTTTGTTTAACTTCTTTGCAAGAGGGGATTTGGAACCCAAATCCTAAGGGAGAGTGTACTTTCACAATTGGGTGAAAATACCACTCAACAGAATTGGCGCTAGAAGGAGGGCCCGAATTGGTTTATTTCAGTGTGATTTAAATGCTATAGGGATTTAAATTTTTGAATATTTCATGCCCTATTGATTATTATCTTTAGCCCTCTTTTAACAATACAACCTTGTAGTGTTAAAAGGAGGACATGAATCGCTATGCATTGTTCTAACGCTTTTGATTGTTCATACAAGAATAATGTGTTTTGATTTGATTTTGAAAAATTTTGGTCTTGACTAACGAGGTTGTCTCCATGCAATTACTTTCATTTGATTTTAATGGATACATCTCTTGGTTGATGCTAACATGATTATTCATACGTTACATGTTTGATATTTGCTAGTCATTTCATGCTTATTTGTAAGGAATTATTTTTTGTCTAAAAATGTATTTGTTGTCGGTATTATGCTCTTCACTTGCGTGTAATGCGATCTTGTGAATCAGAAAGCCTACAACACTAGGAGTATGCTCTTCACTTGCGCATATGCGATCTGGTGAATCAGAAACTAATTTACATTTTTAGAATACTGCTTTGTCATGGTTCCTTCTTTCATTCATGACTAACAAATTGATTTTGAAGTTATTCTTTGAATTTCATTAATGGCTATAACTGCAAGATTTTCTTTGTGTCGCAGGTTTTCTTTGAGGTATTGAGAGTTTTGTCAGGTTTTGTAGGGTAGTTTCATTTACAAGCTGGACCCACCGCATCGCATCGCAACTAGGTCCAAAACAACTGAGGAAACCATATTCCAAAGCCTCTCACCCACTCATAGGAATCCAAGGAATAAAACCAAGCAAATTGTGATCCCCCCGGATACCCTTGTTACAGAAGATCCTTCTGTTTCAGGTGCATCTAGCGGACTTGCACCGGTGGTGTCAATTGCCACTAGTGTACCAATTATCAGTACCATTTCCATGGTTCTTGTAGGGTTATCATCATCGATTTTGAATCAAATGGCCCAACCTCCACCAGCTCCTTGGTACGGAGCCCATAACATTCCTTTGAATATTGCAGGGGATATTCATGAGATCCCTAAGAATATAGAGAGATTTTTGCCCAAATACAAACCGGATGGCCCAAGGACCGCAGAAGAACATATTCAGGCCTATAGGGATGTTTTGATAAGATTGCAAGTTCAACATGAAGATGTGGCTTGTAGACTCTTCCCCATGAGCCTAGACCAAGTGGCCTACGAATGGTATATTTGCTTACCTACTGGTTCCATTACGTCATGGATGCAAATGGAGAATGCTTTTGTCAACCAATTCAGGTCACCATTAGATCCCACAATCATCTATAATCAGTTCATTACATGCAAAAGAGGCCAGGGTGAGCCAATTCAAACTTTTAATCAGAGATTTCAGAAGTGCTATAATAGAGCAATTCGGCATTTTGCCATTGATCCCGTAGTAGCTTTGCAAATATATTTTGGGGCATTGGATCCTATGACGACAATGTTTGCAAGGCGAAATCCTCAAGTTACCATGCTTGCTCTAGCCTACAATGAAGCTATGACCATTGAACAACAAATGACACCACAGGGTTATGGGTTTCCCTAGATGCCTATGGTAGGACAATATGGTCCATATGGTCAAGCTCCTATGATGAATCAGATCATGGCACCACAAATTCCAGGCATGAATGCTTTGCCTTATCAACAACCATATTCATCAACACCCGCTTACACACCCATTCCAATTCAACCAATCACATCCATTCCCCCCATTCCTTCATTTTTGCAAAATAGTCAACAGACTATGCAAGGAGCTAGTCCGGTTAATTCTCAGACTATAGTTCCTTTCCCCAATCCAATTCCGATTCAAAGTGTGAATCCCTACGCAAATCAAGTTGCTCAAAATCCAACTCAAATGTTAAGTCAAGATCTCACCAATTATGCAAACCCTACTGGAACTAGCAATAACATAGCTCAACCAAAAGAGATTTATTCAGAGGTTGAAGAGCTCAAAAATATGGTTCACAAATTGAGTAATGATTTGGTTCAAAAATAGAAGTATGAATCCCATGCCCCTCACCCAAATCGAAATTTCAACAATAGAGGGAGACAATGGAATACGAAGCCAAACAATGGGGGTGTGCCTTCCCCTATTGCTAATCAGATAGATACTTCTGTAGGACCAAGTCACTCTAGTTCCATTCTTAATATTTCTGATTTTGCATGGGAAAAGGGGTGTAGATTGCATAATACAAAGGAGCATAATGAAAGGAATTGTCCCGAAATCGCTAGGTATACCCATTGTCTCCAAGCTCAAGTGGATGATTTGGAACTTGTGCCAAATGAGGGTCCACCCCAACATCAACAAGGAGATGACAACATTTTGGTGGTGGAAACTCTATATCATCAAGAAAGTGAGAATGAGGAAGAAGAGGATGAAATCTTGGAACAGGAAGTGCAAGCTTTTAGAGAATTTAGAAAGGGGAACCATGGATACCATTTGAGGAGTAAGTTCAAAACCCCTAAAACATCCTCAACTCCACCAAACAACTCTATCCTTCCTCCTGATACTAAGGCTGATAATAATCCCCCTCCTCCATCTGGAAGAGAAACATCTAAGGACATGCAAAAAACATTGAAGCTTGAGAAGTCAACTTATGACATAGTGGAGGATTTAAGGAAGTCCAAGTCTAGCCTTTCATTTTTAGAGGCGGCTAGGTTGCCTAGCCAAAAGGAAGCATTGATAAAGGCTTTGGACTCACCTAGTCAAATACAGGAAGGAAAGGAAGTTGAATCTCACATGGTTTTACGAAAGGAAAGACGAGATGTCCCTCCTTTTTTATTGACTGTGAGGATTGTTGGCAAAAATTTGCATAATTGTTTGGTGGACACAGGTGCCACAAGTAACCTCATGCCTTCAAAAATTTGTCAAATGCTAGGCCTAGAGCCTGTTTCTTCTAAATGCAAGGTTTTGCAATTGGATCGGTCTGAGGTAAATGTGGTAGGGACCCTCTACGATGTTAAGATCCAACTCAATTCTGAACCTAGGGTCCAACAGGTGGTTGATATTTTGGTTGTCAATATCCCAAGTCGATATGGAATGCTACTTGCGAGGGATTGGATGAAAAGTTTGAATGGTTATTTCTCCACTGATTGCTCACACATGTGGCTACCCTGGAAAGGGATTGCTAATCAAATTAGAGTGGAAAATGAGCCAAGGCTTAAGGAAATCATCACAGAATTCAACAAGCCAAATGAAGTTCAATTTTTTGAACCTGAGTTAGGAGTCTATGCTTTTGATGTTGAAAGAGCTACCGAAGAACCTCAAAAAGAAACATTTTCTTGTAGCTCTTTTGAAGAAGATAATCTCGTGTGGTTACTCAAGTTTGATGGATCTAAGTCAAAACAAGGGGCAGGAGCTGGAGTTGAACTCACTTGTCCAGGAAGTAAACCATTGTTTGCTGCCTATAGATTGCAATTTCCTTGCACTAACAACGTGGCAGAATATGAAGCTCTTATCTTTGGATTACAATTGGCTTTGAGCAAGAAGGTTAAGTGTTTGAAAGTATTGGGAGATTCAGAGTTGGTGGTCAAACAAGTTAAAGGACAATATACCTGCCGTGATAAGAGATTGAGCCTTTATAGAACTAGGGTGAGGGACCTCATTGAGGAATTTGATGCTTTTAATATATCCCTTATTTCTAGGAAAGGAAATCGTATAGCTGATTCTCTTGCAGTCATTGCAGGCATGCTAAATCCGGTTGACATAAAAAAATGCAAGAAGTTTTCCATTGAGTTAGTCCCTTGCCCATCGATACCTGATAACGTCAGAAACTTGCAAGTTTTTGAGAATGATAGACACATTTTCAAATTTGTCACCAATTCAGGTATTTTTGAGAACCAAGTGATTGATGAAGATCAAAGGTGGCAAGAAGAAACAGAAGGAGAAAGCGAAGCTACATTTCAATCCAACAAGATACCTAAGAACATTGTTTCATTGGAGAAGATGTTTGATATGGGATATAAAGCTAGAAAAGGAAAAAGGGTTCCACTTCCTAAAGATGCTTGTGACCTGATCAATATAGGGAGTGTGGATAATCCACGTGAAGTGTACATTGCAAAGGCATGTACAACTGATGAGAGAGAAAATATAATACGTGCATTAAAGTATTACATGGATTGCATTGCTTGGAATTACAATGAGTTGAAAACGTATGATCAAAACGTTATTATGCACACCATCCCTCTAAAACCGGATTCCAAACCCTTCAGACAAAGACAACGACCTGTTAACCCATTACTTGAGCCCTTGATAGAGAAAGAGGTCAAGCGATTGTTGGACGCAAAGATAATATTTCCCGTTAGGCACTCAACTTGGGTCGCTAATCTTGTTTCGGTGAGAAAGAAGAATGGAGAGATAAGGCTATGCATAGATTTTAGAAATCTCAACAAAGCCTCACAAAAGGATAATTACCCACTGCCATCAATTGATGAAATCTTGCAAACGGTGAATGGGTCTGAAATGATGTCTTTTCTCGATGGGTATTCTGGATACAATCAGATTCTTATTCATCCCAATGACAGGATGAAGACGGCCTTCACAACCAAATGGGGAACATTTGCCTATAGAAGAATGCCTTTCGGATTATTAAATGCAGGAGCAACATTTCAACGTGCCATGGATTATGCGTTTAAAGGGCTCATAGGTAAATGTATCATTGTGTATGTGGATGACATTCCTATGTTTTCAAAGGAAAGAGAAGACCATGTGAAAGATTTGAGGAAAGTTCTCCAAAGGTGTAGAGAGCACGAAATTTCTTTAAATCCCAAAAAATGCATCTTTGGAGTGACAGAAGGAAGATTGCTTGGCCATATCATTTCAAAAGAAGGTATCTCCATTGATCCGGAAAGGATAGAAGCTATCCAAAACTTGCCTCTCCCAGGTAGCAAAAAGGAATTGAGATCTTTCTTTGGGAAAATCAATTTTGTGAGGAAGTTTATTTTTGGCTTCACTGAGATAGCTAAACCACTGAATGAGATGCTTAAAAAGGATGTGAATGTCAGATGGAATGAAGAAAGTAGGGTTGCCTTTCAAAGCATCAAGGATGCTATTTCTAGAGCCCCTGTCCTTATAAGTCCAGATTATTCTAAGCCTTTCTTTATTTATGCTTTTGCATCTGAACACTCTTTTGCGAGTGTCTTGACTCATAAAGGTGAAGATAACACAGAAAATCCCATAGCTTTTCTAAGTACTCCTTTGAAGGATGCTCAATTGAGGTATTCCATTCTCGATAAGCAAATGTATGCACTTTTCAAAATAGTAAAAAAATTCAGACATTACATTGTGCATAGTAGGGTCTTTGCCATCGTGCCTGACCCTGTTGTCAAAACCATGTTTGTGCAAAATGAGCTAGGTGAGAGAAGAGGTAAATGGATTTCTACCATTCAAGAATTTGATCTTGAAATTCAACCCATGAAACTAGTTCGTGGACAAGGACTTGTGAAAACAATTGCCGAGAACAATCCCCAAGTCACATGCCAATATTCAAATGTAGAGCACATTTCCAAAGATGATTGGTATGTTGATATTGTGTATTTTCTGCTAAATGGTAAGTGTCCATCACATCTTAATTCTACTCAAAGAAGAGCCTTGAGACTTAAATCTGCCAATTATCTTATTAGGTCTCGGTGCTCTTTACAGGAAAAATCATGAGGGAATTTACCTACGATGCTTAAATCAAGAAGAAGCTACCAATGTTTTGCAAGAGTTTCATGGTAAATACGGAACTGGCCATGGTTCGGAAAATTCAACAGCACATCAAATCTTAAGAGCGGGATATTATTGGCCCCACATTTTTAAAGATGCACATGCACACGTGCGATCTTGCCATATTTGTCAAGTGGCTGCCAATAGAGAAAGGAATGCAGCTATGCCATTGCAACCTGTAGTTGAGATGAGACCATTTGCACAATGGGGATTAGACTTCATTGGGGTTATTAACCCAAATTCTTCAGATTCCCATAAATTCATACTCACAGCTACAGATTATTGCACTAGGTGGGCAGAAGCAATTCCTACGAAGCATTCCACTACGGATGTGGTAATAAAGTTCCTCGAAGATCACATCGTAACAAGGTTTGGAATGCCCGATTCTATTGTAAGTGATAATGGTAAGGCTTTTGTTTCCACTCAATTTGCAAATTGGGCATATGATAATAAGGTGAGTTTAAAGTTTTCGTCTAACTATTACCCTCAAGGCAATGGTTTGGCAGAATCTTCAAATAAAAATTTGTTAACCATCATTAAGAAGTTATTGGAAAAGAATTCTCGGGATTGGCACAACCAATTAAAATTTGCTCTTTGGGCAGATAGGACTAGAGAAAAAGAATCAATAGGGAATACACCTTATCATCTAGTTTATGGGCAAGATCCAATTTTTCCTGCAAATTTGAAGCTTCAAACCCTTCGTTTCACACAAGAATACCTTGGAACTGATAATCACATTGAGGCTAGATTAAGTCATCTAATGCACCTTGATGAAAAAAGAGAAGAAGCCATGCTCCACATGAGCAAACATCAAGATGTGGTCAAAATATGGTTTGATAAAAGAGCCAAAATTAAGTCTTTTAGGATCTCTGACTTGGTTTTATTGTGGGATAAAAAACATGAGGAGAAAGGGGATCACAAAAAGTTTGATTGTCTTTGGTTAGGCCCTTATCAAATTTTCGAAATCCTAGGGGAAAATACTTTCAGACTAAGAACTTTGGATGGGAAATATTTGATGTTACCGGTTAATGGGCAAGTTCTAAAGCATTATTTTAGCCCTTAAGTCATGTGAGATTTGTACCATATTGTACATTTGTATATAATTTTTGGTTTTGATGTTGGTTTTGCATTTCAGTTTTGGTTTTAAGTTGTGTGTTGGTCCTTTGGACATTTTTGGTTTGTCTTAAAAAGAAAAAAAAAGAAAAGAAAAGCGAGATGTCAACTTATGTCCTTATGAATGTTGACTAAGACTAAGAGAATATGAAACATCGGAATTGTATTGTAGAAAGCTCCACGAGTATCGCAAACACATTAAAGAATATCGTTTGGAACTTGTGATGCATGAAGTTGTCAGTTTTACAAATTATGGCAAAGTAGGTGGTATACTCCATCCGCATTTCAAAAAGAGCAATGCATTCATCCATATCTCATGTTACATTCCACATTGCATATACATTTCATCTCAATTGCATCTACATTTCAAATACAATCATTGAAAAGGTGTCGAATCCTCTTAGGGTTATTACATAACATATATTAAAAGGATCCTAAGGTTGGGAACTGATGCCCGAACTATCTTGAACCAAACACGTTCTACACATATTAAAGAGGATCTTGAGAAAAATGGTCAAAACCATACTTGGAAGAAAAGGTGAGGCGAAAGGAGTATTTCGTGTCTGTCCTATCATGCAACATAATCCTTAAAACAGTGGTTTTTACCACTCCCATAGTGCTTAAAGCCTAAAATCAGAGTAGTAAGGATAGGGTTAAATCCCCATCGAACTTAGGTTGAGGATCCAACTCCCCAAAGCTCTGATTTGACCTTCATGGAGTAGTAAGGATAGGGTCTAATTCTCATCTCGCTTAGGTTGAGAATCCGATTCCCCAAAGCTTCTATTTTGCCCACTCAAGAACTTGAAATTCCAAAGCAAATATTTTTCATTTCATCATTAATATTGGATTGGAAGGATCGTACTACATGTCCCTTGCAAGGATGGGTAGTCATCCCCAAGGTTCAAGAAATCAAAAGTAAAGCCAAATCCTGGATTATGGGGTTAATCTCCATCGGGGCTATAGACGCCCGACTGGCAGTGGAGTATGCTCATGTGTGGCAACATGTCTTGTCTAAAAGCAAGACCATCGATCGCTCAAACGGACAGGCTAGCCTGATAGTTTCATCCATAACAGGTTAAATCATTTTGTTCAAGATGAGGTAATGAACTCCAGATCAGAGTAGTAAGGATAGGGTTAAATTCCCATCTCGCTTAGGTTGGGAATCCTATTCCCCAAAGCTCTGATTTCACTTACACTTGCACATGGGTTCAAGATGGTAGTGACACATAACCAACTTTGGGATCTAGTAAATTAATTCAATATACACATATTTGGTCCTAAGAGGGTTTGACAGTTTTAATATGTTTGTTCATGGTACTAGAAAGTTTGAGCCTTTGCAAAGCAGGTTGTTATATCTCTAGCATCTTCGCCATACATTAAATCCTGCACAAATCATTCATAACCTCGCATATGCATTCAAGTAAAACTAACAATGGAAAGTTGAATGAGTTTCAAACGATAGGGAATGAAGCACACTGCACACACCGATGCTTAATGATTCTGATGCTTCATGTATTTCTGATCTATTTTCATTCTTTGGATATTTGTTGACGCTTGTGTTTGAGTTTGTGTAGGTTTTCAGGTTGGGTTCTCACCGAAATGCTCAGGAGCATTTCCCAACAGAGTCGCCATTTGTTGTGGCTGCTCCACAACGTACCCCAAAATTGGGGACCCACCTTTTTATTTTTGGTATTTGGGTGTTTGCATGTTGGTTTCGAGTGTCTAATGCTCGGTTTGTTTTGAATTTGCATTTATCATTAGTTTTTGTCAATAATATTTTCTTGTCGATGATATTTTATTGTCGATGATATTTTATTGTCGACGACTTTTTCTTGTCGATGACATTTTATCGTCAAATTCTTGTCGATGATTTTTTATCGTCAAATTGTTGTCAATTTCTTGTCGATGATTTTTTATCGTCAAATTGTTGTTGACGATTTTTAATGTCATTTTGTTGTCGACGATTTTTATCGTCAATGTTGTGTTAGCAATGTTATTGCTAATATTTTGTTGTTAACATTGTGATGGTTAAATTTCTTGTTTTTATCATTCATGTATAATGAGCTTGTGTTCTATATATAAAGCAGGTTTTATGTTAAAGCTTCATTCCACCTTAATACCTCTTTAATATACATCTACACAAAGTAAAGCAAAACATGTCGGTAATGTGACCCGGGTTCAATCTCCATGGTGGATGTGTATAAGAAGTATTTACCCAATATAAAAAATAATATAATAAAAAAAAAAAATTCAAAAGAAACGTGAGGCTTCATTTTATTGTTTCAAACCCCCTTGTTTTTATTATAGTGGTGGTCCTATTATGAAGTCATATTATTTCATTTTTACTTGACCATTGAATTAACGTACTATTTCATTTTTTTTTGTGTGTAGGTACAATGCAATTGGAGGTGGGGGGGGGCCGGGGGGGGGGGCCCCCCCCCCGGGGGGGGGGGGGGGGGGGGGGGGGGGGGGGGGGGGGGGGGGGGGGGGGGGGGGGGGGGGGGGGGGGGGGGGGGGGGGGGGGGCAACAATTTGGTGAAGCGATGCGGGGATTGGTACAGGATAAAAGAATGTAGCCGACGTTGAGAGTCGACCTCGCGTACTGACACGACATCAACTGAAGCGAGAGGGCAACGATTGGGGGATGCCAACATGTCAAACATTGATGATAGGGCCCACACATCAAATGAAGGCGGACGACGCGAATGATGTGCATCCAAACTCCACATCGCATGACAACATGGTAGGTGGACTGTGTGAGACTAACATGGACCTATTGAAATGTGGACAACTATGTTGACATGGATGGTCATGGACGTGGGTTTTTCCAGTGATGCAATGAAGCATATGGACATGGCGTCGCCTTGGCAGACTCCACACAATGACTAGAATCCGGTTTGACAGCACGGGAAGCAAAGGAGTTTTGGGCACGGCGAGGAGAACATTTGCAAGGCAGGACCCATGTGGCAAAGAAGTGGGTCGTTGATACCGGATTCGCATAGCACCAACGTGGGAGGCCCATGAAATATTTAGACGTCGACGTTGGATACCCCGAAAGTGTCGTCTTAGATAGTGAACTGGACATGTTAGACTCGACAACATGCAATGGCAGATGAGTTTGAAGAGGACAAAATGGTGTTTATTCAGATATTTTAGCACCGAAAATGGAATACGATGATAGCAAGATTAGCGTGTAAGGGTGACATGGTCACAAATCTATGCAATGAACTATCGTAAAGCCGAGGTGGATGAACTATTTGGAAACATGTGATGACGATGAGCTCCATAGTCATTTTAGGTTATGTAATCAAAGGTGTCGCATGAAGAAAGCATTGGATCCACAAAGATGCAAGTGTCATGGTAGTCATTAATGGGCATCCACCGATAAATCAAGGGCATCCTATATAAATGAGAAATGCATGATATAAAGAGGGAGAACCATGAGTAGGTGCCAATTGATGATACCCGATCGCCCATTATGATAGAAGGTGCAGCATGAACAACGGTAATAATCACGTGGGTTTGCATCTGTATATACGAGGCGTTACTCTAAGTAACTCAACTCGACGGTTACATGGTCAAATAAAGAGTAGCATTTTACGACCGAAAAGAGGGGACACATGAAAGCATTACAGGGATACATCGCGTTGTCAGCAATGGATACAATGGACTCAGGATTGCAGTAGAAACATAGTGCAAGAAAAGCGGCGGTAGAAGATTTTCATCAAGACACGACGAGGACGTCGTTTGTTATAGCAAGGATACCGAGGTTGGATAGATGCCTAAGAACGCACATGTGGAGCATTTAAATGTTGAAGGATGGTGATGGAAAAGAGTCCACGTCATTGATATGGAAAGCATATAATGATGATCTATTTATGTCATTTAATCATATGCTCTTAATAAAATAAGTGAAATGCATTAACAAAGGGAGTTTCCTTTCTTTTATTTTGAGAGCATTATTATGAAACACTCATTGGAAGGAGCGTTATCAAACCAAAAGGGCGCTCTACAGTGGAAAGAAAATATGACGTTATGGAAACAAATGTAACAGTGGGTAAAGATTTTCAAACCAAACAACAAAAGGAAAAGAGAACATGCAAAAAAAAAAAAATGAAAAGCCAAGGGGCACCAAAACGCAAGAATAGAGAAAATGAAGAGCCAAGGAAAGGAAAACGAAGAGTTGGGGGAGAAGGAAGAGATTCTCGGAAATTTGTAAATACCCCATTTCGAAATAGGAAGAAGGGGGTTGGAATTTTTGGCATGGCCAAATGCTGCTGAACTAAGAATGTAAAATCTGGAAGTGTTATTAATGCAAGCTTTGTTTTCAGAAATTTAGACTCCGTTTGTCAAGAAAGGATGAGAAATTTTCTGCATGCTTTGTTATAACTGCCCTATTTTTCTCCTTTCAGATTTTAGATTTCTATGTGAAATTTATGCCATTGTTTTGGATTATTTCATGTGAATGTCTGCAGTCTAGAAATTATTTTAAACCCTAGGAGCCAACACCTAGTTTACTTTGATTGTGTTTGTTTTGCAGGTCAAATAGGCTAGGTTGCATGTACGAAATTCTCACATATTCGGTTTTGCTGGATGGGGTGCTATCAAACTGAAGGAGCTTTTGCATTGCTGCATTTTCAGCAATTAATTTGATGTAAATTTTTAATTTTCTGTTTTCCAAAATTTTAATTTCAGAATTTTTTTTCTTATTTTCAGGCATTAAAATAAACAGTAAAAAAATTTCAAAATCCAAAAATAATTTCACCATTGCGTAGGTTATACTTCAGAATTCCAATACGCACTTTGAAATTTTATTTTCGGAGTTGTTTAGTATTTTTAAAAATTCACCAAAGTTGCTGTTTTATTACAAATTTTAAAAAATCCGAAAATAGAAAGTTTCCATTTTTGGGCCAAATTTCATTTTTTCTGTTTTGTATTTACGCTCATGAGCCTATGATGACATTCCCTTCATGAAAATTCCAATTTCATTGAAGGAGTTATGTTTTATGGCATTTTCACAAATTTCCATTTTGAGCCTAAAATTACCCTCTCTTCATAAAAATTCTAATTTTACGAAAGAGGGGTAATTTGAGTATTACATTGAAGGTCTTTTCCTCAAAGCACTTAATTGTTCATCTTGATGAAAATTTGATTTCATTTAAGAGGGATAAGTTAAAGTGACATTTAAAGCCCTTTATTCAAGGCCATAAATTATTGCCTCTTTGTGAAGATCTATTTCACCAAAGAGGGGTGGTTTATCGATCACATTGAAAGCTATCTTCATATTCATGATAAGAAGCCATATTTGGACTTAATAAAGAAGATAAAATCTACATTAAAACTCTCAAGATAAAATGAATTAAGGCACTACATCGTGGTCATATGAGGACCAACTCACATTTGCTTTATTTTGGTTCAATGAACAATCACTAAAATTTCATGGTAAAATAAACCAACATTGCCCCTTGTTTACAGTTACTTGCTATCACTAAGGTGTTCCAAGAATTTAAATTGAATATCTTTATTTGAGATTACTAATATACATATGCAAATGCTAATATAATGGAGACCTTGGAGAAGTTGTTTGTTTAACTTCTTTGCAAGAGGGGATTTGGAACCCAAATCCTAAGGAAGAGTGTACTTTCACAATTGGGTGAAAATACCACTCAACAAAGCATTATTTGGACACTTCATATTTGTATGTCCCTCGCTCTTACATTCACTGCACCACAGCTCATTCCTATCTGGTTTGATCTTTTGCTCCTTAACTATTTTATCAAACTCCTTGCGAAATGATGCAACCATCCTCTGAATAGTGTCTTCTTCTTCACTATCCAAATAATTTAACTTGGGATGTCTATTTTGATTCACTTTCAAGGGTCTTTGCATGTTTCAATGCTTCTTCATGTGTCAAATGGTACTCCCTTCATATTTTTCTTATATTTTAGTAGTAACCCATCTACGAACCATCATTTTATCAACACATCTACCAAGGGCATCTGCATCTTATCGACTAACTACTTTAGTCGACGATTGTAGGATTTTATATCCTCATATGCTTTCTATTTTGTTACGCAAAGCTCTGTGACTCTGTCTCCATCATCTTTTAAAGGTTGAAATTCCTCAATGAATTTCTCCTTTATATGATTCCAAGTCTGAAAATCAACATTATTTTCTCTCTTTAGGTACCAGTCCATGGCAAATCCCCTCAAGGTGGCAGGAAATAGGACTACCAAATCCTTCGTTCTATCTACATCATTTTCTCTCCAAGTGGTTATGAAATTTCCTACGTGTTGTGTGGGGTATTCCTTACCCTCACTTGAAAATGATGGACATCTTTGTTTAGCTGCTCTGTTAGCCATATTAGGAGAGTCATCGCTCTCACTTGAGGTGTCCCGTGGAATCTATGTCAAATTCCTCCTTGGGGGTGTCCTACTTCCATTGTCGTTAGAAGTATCAATTCGAGGTATCTTATTATGTCCCATCACTTGGTGACCAAATTCTCGTGCGTACTCACTCTACGACCTTCTTCGCTAGTGCGATGGAGATTGTCTTGGTCTATCCTCCTAATTCCTCGCATCCTGTAGCCTTAGTGTCTAACTCCCATCCTCTACACCCTCTCGCAACCTCATTTCCACTTCCTCAGGTCTTACCATCCACTCTTCATCATTGTGCACTTTATCCTTGTCACCCGTCTCCTCTACGATCGATGGGTCTTCCTTGTCTTCTATCTCAATCAACAACATTTCGAAGTCTCCCTCTTCGGATGTCCAAACTTGCTCTATCTCTGGTTTATGCATACTTTTATTTTAGTTACTCGTGTTTCCTATTTGAAAAATCCTTATGCTCCTTATTACCATAATTTTCTCTCATGGTTCTCTTCTCCCATGGCTTTGTGTACTGGTGTCCGTCATAAAAAATCACCTCCAATTTTTGTAGTCAAATTTGTCCTATTTTAACAAAAATGTCAGATTCGATAAGGCAACGGTGCCAAATGTAACATAGCGGTGGAGAATTCTTGATGGGGAGGTTTTCTCCGGAGGTAATAATGATACCTAGTTTGAATCTACCAAATTGAACAGTCTTCTAACTTCCCGAATGACCCTTGTACGATCTATCAATTGCTTGTACGGACATCAATTACATACATTGTATGATCTCAGATCATACAGTGACCAATATGGTATGATATTGCACTCAGTAAAACTGACATATAATGTTTTGGAGGTTTTTGTGCACAGTTTTGTAATCGTTCAAGCCGACTCACCAAAACTGCCAAATCGGGTAAGTTCTTGTCAATCACCTGTTTTACCAAATCGGGTAATAACTCTTTGTACGATTTGTATGATGTATGATATGTATGATCCAAAGGTACAGTAAGATATTAATTAATATAATATTCTGCTCCAATATCTCTCTAGGATGTTTTGTAAAGGTTTAACAACCTAAACAAGATAGTTTCATTCACAAGCAAAACATCCAATCTGGACTAGTGAGAGATTCCATCCAATCAATTATGCCCAAAAATTGTACAGTAAACTTCAGTACATATTTGCCAACATCCTAATACTCCTAGATCATTCTCCATGAATCCACCAGTAACAATCTACTCACAACCTGCAACAAAGCCTACAACTAACATATAACAATAAGGAAGAAACTCAATTACACAATAATCATCCACAATGCATCAACCATACACAACAGGATCATACACTATCATCCACAATGTTTGTTATTATCATTAATGGTTATCAAATCAGTTACAATGTGGAAAAATCTCTCATAGTAATTGTAATAACTCAGAATTATGTTTATCTCTCTCCTCTAGCAACTAATAACCAGTAAACTAGTAGCTAGACCTACAAATTTGAAAATGGGGCCTTATATAACGTTTCCCAGGCCATTCCAAAGTGGTTCCCAAGACAATCCGTTATTCACAACTGCCCATCTACAACTACATACATTAATTTGGAAATTTCCTAAGTTTACATCTTAGGTTAGCAAATCCATGCGATATTTCATCCCGAAATTATATTTCCTTTGCATCTGAATGAATTTTGTTGCACCCTGTATGATTTGCTACTGCTCTGTATAGTTTGCCACTTTAGTTGTACAATCCCCTATACGATTTTCTCCCACTGTATTGTTTCCCAAAACTTGAGCAAATCATCTCCAAACTATCAAAATTTAGCAAATCACCTTTTCTTCTTCTGGGAGTTGGATTTGCTACCTACACGTGATAGCACTCAATCCATACCAGAAGTCCACTTGATTCAGATTTAACCTCATTAAGATAGGTTCTAAAAAATTCTTGAGTACCTGAATCATGCTGCTTAGGGGACTCTGTTCCCTCAAAACCCTTTTGATAGCAGCACAACACTATTCTTACAAGTTCTATCCCACTCAAAATTTGCTCAAGATGAACTTCTATAGGGATAGGCAATTCATGCAATAGAGGCTTCCTCACAATAGGACTGGTCTACCCAAATCAAGGAGTACCTAAAGCTTGGTAGTCTCCCGCATGGGTTGTCGCATGCCACCAAAAGGAAATTTACACAAAAAGCGATAAAGTATGTCTTGCTAGGAGATATTTTATATTGTCGAAGCTACGAAGGTATCCTCCTTCATTTCTTAGAGCCTCAAGAGTTAGTTTGGACAATCGCCCAAGCACACAACGGTACTTGTGGTGGCCATTTTAGCGGTATGGCCATCACAAATTGCATTCTTTGCATGGGCTATTACTGGCCAATCTTAGAGGGCTATTACTGGCCAACCTTAGAGCGAGATTGTTGTGCTTATGTTAAGAAGTGTGTAAAGTGTTATCACCATGCTAACCTAACATACGTACCTTCTCAGGCCTTACAACTTATCCAATCAGTTTGGTTGTTCTTGTAATAGGGGTTTGATTTAATCAAGAAAATCTCACCTATCTCCTTGGGTTATCACACATTCATCATTACAACTACCAAGTATTTCATAAAATGGATGGAATCAACTTCCCTTACCACTACGATAGGACCCTACATAGCAGAGTTCATATTGTATCCAAGAGTATCTACATATCGCTTGGTCAACCCAAAATGCTTCTAGGTAGTCTATGACCATCTAGGTCACCCTAAAATGCGCCAAGGGTATCTACACACCGCTTGGTCAACCCAAAATGCTCCTAGGCAGTATATGACCATCTAGATCACCCAAAAATGCTCCAAGGATATCTACGTACTGCTTGGTCAACCCAAAATACTCCTAGACAATATATGATCATCTAGGTCACCCCAAAATGCTCCAAGAGTATCTACATACCACTTGGTCAATCCAAAATTCTCCTAGGTAGTCTATGACCATCTAGGTCATGCCAAAATACTCCAAGGGTATCTACGTGCTACTTGGTAAACCCAAAATGCTTCTAGGTAGTATATGACCATGTAGGTCATACCAAAATGCTCCAAGGGTATCTATGTACTGCTTGGTCAACCCAAAATGCTCCCAGGTAGTCTATGACCATCTAGGTCACCCCAAAATGCTCCAAGGGTATCTACGTACCGCTTGGTCAACCCAAAATGCTCCTAGGTAGTCTACGACCATCTAGGTCACCCCAAAATTTTCCAAGGGTATCTACGTACTGCTTGGTCAACCCAAAATACTCCTAGGTAGTCTATGACCATCTAGGTCACCCCAAAATGCTCCTAGGCGGTCTATGACCGTCTAGGTCACCCCAAAATATTCCAAAGGTATTTATAAGCCCTTTGGTCACCCAAAAAGCCCAAATAGCATATAATAAGCCCATTGGTCAACTCTGTATATATATATATATATATATATATATATATATATATATATATATATATATATATCAAAAATCCAAAAACATTATCAAAACATCAAAAATACAAAAATATTGCATTTTATCAAGTTGCATACCATTGCATTATATCATCACTTGCATTAGGCATACTCATCATTGCACTTTTTATTCTAGAGTTGCTCATATGTGTCTAGCACTAAGACTATACAGTAGTCAGCATTCAAAATCTATGTTGTTCAAGTCATCATTCACATCATTTCATATTCCACTTATCATTTCCACCTACATTTTCCACTTTTCATATTTACATCCATTCCCTTCACCTAGCCATTTGTTATAGAATGTCATTAGGATTTTCGGTCACTCAACCATATCTAGTTTTATTTTCATATTTTATAGAAAGCTATCCTAATTTTTAGGAGGTAGAGTCTTTCTTAGATTGTACCTTATATACGTCAAAATCCCAACACATTTTCACAGTAATAAATCCAAGTTTTGCACAAGGAAAGACGAAACCTACAAAGTGGTCTAAGTTACCTTAAGTGAAATATTTATCTTGATCATCCCCTGTGTAAATGGTTAAATAATGCTGAGAATTGACAAAAGGACAAACTCCTCCTTACCCAATTCCCCAAAATAAACAATGGTTTTCACCACTATCAATAAGAAAAATCTCAAAAAGCAAAAATCAAAAGCAAAATAAACTATGGTTATCACCATTCTCCAAATCCCTTGCTCAAAGAAAACAAAATACAAAATAAACAGTGATTTTCATCACTAAGCATGAGCAAGTATCCTTGAAATCAAATAAAATAAAAGAAGGGAGTATTGAACTTGAATCCCTGGAATTGTCAGCATTTGACAAACCATTAGGTGATCCTCATTATAGGTTAGGTGGCATAAATCCTACCTAGAAATGGCGGTATCCTTATGCATAATGATATGTCTATCACATTAAAATTTTGCATGTGTACAGACCAATGTTTTCATGCAAATGAGCTAGCTTTCGATAGCCTATACTACCTAGTGGTCTAATCCAACTACGTATAAAACCTAGGATCGTGATCCTCATAGGGTGATATTTAATACAAATGGGCTTCATCAATCCTGTTTGGCACTAGGGTAATCTTATGTGTATTACAATAATGAACTCACTTGCACACACAGGAATATTGAGTATCTGGTTCATCCTAGAAGATTCATACCTTGTCAAAAAGTCTTGCATGGTTAGTATATGACTTTTGATCAGTTGACTAGAGTGCTTGAGTCTCATGAAAACCTCATAGACATCCTACAACATCCTACTATTCATTATATTTTATCATATGTATATCAATTTACATTTTATAACAAATCCATTACATAGTCTCATGACAACATTACATATGAGTTGAATTTTATATAGTCTATGGTGCTAACATAGTATGTCATATACTATCCACATTTCATCATATAAATCAATAAATCATCCATATCATCATCCATCCATGCATATACATATCATAAAATAAAATTAGATTACAACATATGCATACATGATAAGCATACATCATCATATCATAAAGCAAATAAATACATTACGTACATCTTATAAAGTAGTAAGAAAACACATAAAAGCTCATATATATATATCGGTATATGTATGGGAAAAAAATATACATCATAATCCTCAACCTACCCGTATGCTACAGTAAAGTGGGTCCTCCAACCTCACAATACCAAAAATTTAAAATATAAAAAGAGACATCAGAGTCTTGATAACCATGGTCATGCAGGCCTCGTACTATGACTCTCACCCCAACCCTCAGGTCGAGTCCACCAAGAACCCTCTGACCTACCACCACTTGCCCTATTTACCCTCTGTATAGAGCCAAGCACCCCCATCCTAGCTGAAGGCTTTCTTGTACCACTCCACTGACTCTGGTGTGACCCACTAGCAGATGGGCGGGCTGGAAGGCACCCTCTAAGATGCACTATCTCATCCTCCAACTCATCAGTGAAGGCCCGCTCCTATCAGCATCACACTTGGTAGGTATCCACTACACCCTAAAGTTGTACCACCTCCTCCTATAGCATGGCCACATCCCTACTACTTGGTCCCTCCAAAATAGAGCTCCGATATCTCAGCTATACCCATAGAGCCGCTATCTTTGCCTGGGTATCCTATACCTTTGTCTGAAGGAGATCTCTCTCCTACCTGATCCTGATAAGGTCATTCTATAGTTCTATATTTTTGTCACCATGCATGACCTATTGTACCTACACCCCCTGATCTCTAGTGTCATTATCCCCAAATTTACCTTGATCTCTTAAGTATAGGAGGTCTGCCTACTCATCTACCATGTGGCCAAACCCATATCGCTCACCTGCCTCTCCTCAACCCTCCTTAGGAGCATCCCACTGAGCCTTCACTACTACCCCTACTGCATCTCCCTCTAGTGGTCCCTCTCCTTACCACTAGTGCATCACCCACAAGAAGCCATACTCCTCTGTAGTCTTGACATCATCCAAGTTTGGAATGTCTACTACAAGATCTGCATCCTCCCCTACTACCTCCACTATAGACCACATGAGTGTCCTCTCATCCCCATGGCACCGATAAACCACTGGCTCACTAGGAAACCCTTGTTGTAGCCCAAAATACTGCCTAACCTGAGCATAAGGGAATAACTCCTGCTCTATCCCATATTACCCAACCAACCATCTGCCTTGCCTCACCCGGAGGAGCTGCACATTAGCATCAAACCATGCTGGGCAATCCCTGTAAGGTCTCCAGAGTACATATACTACTTTAAGTCCTATAAAATATTGGGCACAATGGTCCATGTTTCCCACCCAGTGTTGACTTTGCCCTAACTCCTATACCCACTACCATAGGATCCCATAGCCAATCTCCCAGCTTGCTAGATGTGCCCGTGACATCCAAGGCAATCCCTGTGGTCAATTCATAGCTATGTGCTACCATCCCCACACCTACAGTAGAAAGTTGCATCCCAAGCCATTCCAATCTTGAGAGTAGATCTTGTACATATTTTTGTATATATGTGCCAGTAGGGTCATCCCCCATTGCCATCACTAGTGGCTGCTCCACAATACAACCTACCAGAGTAAACACTAACTCTAGTATATTCTTGGGAAACCTGACGCCTGATGAGTCTGGTAGTAGCTTATTAGAGATCAATGTCATAAAAAAAACATGCCTAATGCCCAACACCCTAGCCTCATACCAATACCCCACCAGTATGCCTCCACTGAGAGAATCCCTATCGCCACCTCCATGGCCTGCCAAAGTACCTCTCCATCACTGCCTCTCTTCGATCATGGCAAGTAGACACAATAGCCTATACTTCTATCAAAATGCATAAAATTTTATAGACTTCCTCTAGTATCATTTTCATATCCCCTATCGGTAGGTAGAAGGTGTTGGTATGCGGATTCCATAAATCAATAAGAGCAGTCAAGTAAGCACAGTCGCCCACCACAGGCTCTAACGACATCACATGCTTGAGGCCAATGACATCAATCCATTATTAATATAACTTCATTAGTAAGTCTATCATGGTCTCAAAGAGAGATGAAACTTGATACTGACTCTTAACCACCTAGCAGAGATCAGTTGATCAATAATTAGCACCAAAAAGGCTTCAAAAAGTCCCAAAAATACCCAAAAAAAGACCAAAAAAGGCCTTTTTGAAGCCAGTTTGTGGCCATCCTATCCAGGGATGGCCCCCAAATTTATGACCATCCCATCCAAGTATGGCCACTAACTAGCCCAGGTTAGCCATCCCACCCAGGTATGGCCCCCAAATTGGACCAAATTGGGCCTTTCATGCCACAAAAATAGTCAAAATAAAGCCTTAAAAAGCAATAAACAACAAGAAAATTGCATAAAAATATAAAAAAGAGCATAAAAAATTATTGGGCATCCCTAATTAGGTTCAATTATCAAGTATTTAGTGTGCCCTATCAAAAATCACAAAAAATCAATAATTCAACTTGTAACACTAGCATAGTGCAGTAAGAAATTCAATGCTTACCCGTCTTGCCCCAGCTCTGTCACTGGGAGAGTATACATGATGTATCATGGTGAATTTAGGATGATTTTGGTAGTGCTCTACTACATATAAACCTTATCCTCCTCCTCACATCTCAAACTACAAAGTTTCAAATGCACAAATGAGCCCAAATAACCTATTTTCTGCTTAAATAACCCTCCTAGGGCCTTGACCATCCCTGGGTGGGATGAGCAGCTAATTGGCCAAATATACCACCCTGGGATGGTCATAAACTATGCCACCATCCCACACTAGGATGGCCACAAAAAAATCTCATCAAAATAGCTCAAAAATACACCAAAAAGGGTCCAAAACCCACCAAAATTAGCTTAAATTTTGGTCAAAATTTAATAGGCATCTAGATGAACCTAAATTGTTCATGGAGAAATGGAAAATTCCTTAATTTAATCCCTAATAAAGTCATTGTTCCTGGACCACCCCTTGGGAATGAATTTTTTGACTCCTTTATTCCATGAAACGTCACCAAAGTCACCAAAATCCTCTCAAAAATTCTCTATTTTTCAATGAGTAAAATCGGAGGAAACCCTAATAAAGGTATATGTGTCAACTGACTCATCAATTTTATCATTGGTCATTCCCTCATTGACTCATCACTTGAGGGGGTAGTCATACCTAATGATTCCATAATCAAAATCAATTATCAAACACTCAATCATGCAAATTACATTCATTCGATGAATATTTGACAAAGACAATCACGCTCCTACTTGGGGTAGCAAAAAAGCACAAAATTCAAATTAAACAAATTCTTGGAATTATAGAATCATCTTTATAACTAAACAATTTCCAAGATAAAGTAAGCCTTACCCGAAAGTTTACACTTGAGTCAAGTTCCTTAGCTTGTTAGAAGCAAATATTCAAGAACGCATGCTCATTCCATGATTGTGGCATCTAAATCTGGTTAGATTATTGAATAACCCTAATGATTCAACATTTTAGTCATTTAATTATGTTGCACATAATGCATCTCAAAAAGGGGCATCTATAGACACTAAAATCATGTCAATACGATTAGGTAACGAAAGCATTGACTAGTTTGCATCATATGGCCCCCTTGGGAAACCCTCATAGGTTTTATAGTGGTCCTAACCACTCGTGGAAGGATCTACCCTACTTTTGGGAGGTTTTAAACCACATAGGAATGACCGTACCACCCTGGGATGGTTGCAGTTCATGGTCGTCCCACCCAGGGACGGTGGCAAAGCGGTCATCCCTAGGTGGGACGACCACAAGGTTTGACTCCAAAAAAGTCAAATTTGGACAAATGGCACCCAAAAACTACCATTTATCCCACCTATTAGAGCATTCAATACCTAAGGGCACAGAATCCTTATGACATATTGCATAATGGAGGCCAAAATGGGAGATTCTCTTCCCCCTCCAATGCATGCTCAATTTTTGACAAGTGGCACCTCTTGCCATGCATGCCCTTGCATGCTCATTTTCCCAAAGGCTCCCTTTGGCTATAAATTGGATCAAGTTTCCACCCAAATGAGAGAGGATTTTTGAGACAAGTGCTGCCAAGATTTCCCCTCACCCTTTTGTACCTTTTCCCTCGAAATATCTACCTAGAGAAGGAGGTTTACGAGTGATTCAAGAGGTGTAATTTTTTTGCAAAACTGCTCAATTTTTGACAAGTGGCACCTCTTGCCATGCATGCCCTTGCATGCCCATTTTCCCAAAGGCTCCCTTTGGCTATAAATTGGATCAAGTTTCCACCCAAATAAGAGAGGATTTTTGAGACAAGTGCTGCCAAGATTTCCCCTCACCCTTTTGTACCTTTTCCCTCGAAATATCTACCTAGAGAAGGAGGTTTATGAGTGATTCAAGAGGTGTAATTTGTTTGCAAAACTGAATCATATAAGTGAATTCGACCACCAATTTTGATTAAAATACTAGTAAAAATGTTCCTAACCAATTCACAGAGGAATTGGTGGCAAAATAAGAGCAGAATTGGTGGTTGTCCCACCCCAGGATGGTCCAATTTGTGATAGTCACCATCGTCTTTGCAAGGTACTATGGAATATATGTGTATGATTTCTTTACTATTTTATAATATTCATATTCTAGGGCAGTATATGAATGTCATTTCAAAATTCCATGCAATTTGGAGTTATATTGAGTGAGATATTGCATTTTTAAGTTTTTGTAGGCTTCCAGGGACCATCTGAAGATGCATATGAAACTATGACTGATTTTACAAATCTGACCATATGGGTTCTTTAAAAATATCATTTTATACATACTTTATAAGTTTGGTTTGATTTGGATGTGTTTTAGTCCAAAAATTGCTTATTTTGTGTTTTGTAGGCTTCATAGGTGCACTACGAATGTGACAACGATTCAGAGGTAATTTATGTTATGTTTTCAATTAGATCTTCCCAAAATCATCTATTATACATATCTCTTCAATTTCAGATCATTTTGAGTTGTTTTAGATAGGTGCATTGCATATTTACACTTTCTAGCTTATAGTTGCATGTATGGCTTTCACATGTTTCACATTCTATGCACTTGCTATTTAACAAATATGGTTTCCTTGTGTGCAGGTGTAGGTTTTAAAGTGCATTAGGAAGGAATACAAGATTAGAACATTGAATAACAAGGTGGCAACATCATAGGTTCGTCCACCTCAATTGTGGGTACGAGGAAGAACATTGGAAGTGCACACGTGGTAGAACCCTAAAGGTTCTAGCACAATTTTAATAAAGAAATAATTAAAATAGAATCTAAATTAAAAGAATCACTTTTAGATATGAATCACCTTTTGCATTGGTTTGGGAAATACTTCCAATGGGTCTAAATAATATATATTCTTCTTGTTGGATGATTTGATATGGATGGCCAACCTAATATATATATCTACCCTAAAGCTACGTTGGTGAAGAGACATGATGGTTTATGTATGAAGAAACGTGATGGTTCATGTTATGAAGGGTTGTGATGGTTCACTTTATAAGTTAATAATATAATAATTAAATTATTAATAATACTAACTAATACTAACTAATAATATTAGGATTGAGGATCCTAACATGCCACCCTCCTTAAAAAGAGCTTTGTCCTCAAAGCTCAAATTGAGAAGCTTTGTCCTTTGTTTTCCAAGAAGGATTTGTGTAAGTTCTTGGAATATTTTAATGGCATACTTTCGTAGGAAGGGATATCGAGAAGGATGAAGCATTAGCGGGGGGTTGCCAAGAACAATAGTAGAATCTTCCTTAGGAAAATCATGATGACGATGGGAGGGCAACCCTTAGGGTTCTCAAATACTTCAGAATGATGCATCAAAAGTGATGGTAATGATTTCATATCCTTTTTTGGTTCCTTGGTAGAGCCAACAAAGAAGGAGTGTGTAGTCACTCTGCGTTGGTTTCAAATAGGTTTGGTCATATGGCAAGAACTCACTATTGGTGAGGAAGGTATGTGTAGGTCTTGTAGAGTGCATTTTTGGCTAGCATTGATCACTTTGGGTATGTCTACCTCATCCTTTCTTGGTACATCAATCACTTCTTGCACATCGACCTCATTGTCTTCATTACGATGAATAGGTGCACTGGTCGCTTCAGACACAACTACCTCATATGCTTGCTCTATGGAGAGACAAGGATCAACTTCCTTCAATAAATACAATGTTAGTGTAGCACATTTATGATGGGGTCCCAATTGTTCATCACAATTATCACAGAGTCCTTTTGCTCGTCGTTCCTTCATCTCCTCAAAGCTAAGATGTTTAATTCATAAAGTTTGGTTAGATTTGAGGGTCGTGTAAGTGCTTTGTGCCCTTCCACTATGTATAGGTTTGGGAGCAATGTAAATGGTCGATGATTTTTTCATAAGTGGTTTCCCTAATCGTTGTTGTGCATTGTTTTTATCTTCAGCTAATTTTGCCAATCCATAGGTCTGCATCATGGTATAGGGATTGAACCTTGTCACCTCCATTCTAATTTCCTCTTTTAATCCCCTAATGAAGCCATTGATGAGAATTGATTCATCCAATATTGTGTTGTGTTTGGTGATATCCTCAAACCGAGTTTGATACTCACGCACAGAAGTGATTTTATGAAGATCTTTGAGCAATTCCAATATGACTAGGTCCCACATGGCTCTGATACCAAATGGTAGAACCCTAAAGGTTCTAGCACAATTTTAATAAAGAAATAATTAAAATAGCATCTAAATTAAAAGAATCACTTTTAGATATGAATCACCTTTTGCATTGGTTTGGGAAATCCCTCCAATGGGTCTAAATAATATATATTCTTCTTGTTGGATGATTTGATATGGATGGCCAACCTAATATATATATCTACCCTAAAACTACGTTGGTGAAGAGACATGATGGTTCACGTATGAAGAGACGTGATGGTTCACGTTATGAAGGGTTGTGATGGTTCACTTTATAAGTTAATAATATAATAATTAAATGATTAATAATACTAACTAATACTAACTAATAATGTTAGGATTGAGGATCCTAACAACACAAGCTTGTTTGAAAGGACTTGATCCTTGGGCACCCATCATTTTTGTAAACAAGTGTATCAAACTAAGAGCCCTCAAGGGGACATCTATGTAACCATTGTTCTGATTTACCAAATAAAATAAATAGAAACACCTTTTCTTGCACTTATTTGGCTTCTATGGTTGCTTAAATTTGTCCTTTTGTAATGCTTTATTAATATAGATATAGATGCATATTTTTTGACACTCTTAGGTGCACCATTTTTTCCCTACTTCATGGGGATACATTACCTTTATACCTCCCACTTACTTCTTTTATACTTCAATATTTGACCACAATGCAATTGTTTCTATGTAGATCCTCCATCAATAGTATCCAACTTGAGAATCAAGTTATTAGAGGAGGATGATCATCCCACGAATTTGTTTAGAAGTTAGCCTTATGTCCATTATGAATAATCCAAAGCAATATTTTCTTGATTATATCCTCTCCTATTCTAAGTCCTACTAATATGGGGGATCCTCTTCTAGGAAGAAAAAATCGTATAAGCTCTATTGTGATCTTATTCTCTACATTATTTTACCCTTTAAAATTGAGCCCACAATTCCTCAAGATATTTTAGCAATATCCAATATAACTTAACCTATAATGTCTTATTATTATTGATAACTGAACTAATTCCTATTCCTCCCTCCTTTTTGTGTAGGCATAAAGTATCCCAATTCACCAATTTCCAATTTTGTTCTTCTTTGACTCCACTCTAGAGGAATCTATAGCTAATTTGATCCAATTCTTTAAGAACTGTCTTAGGGATGGCTAGCACTTAGGAGACATAAATAGGTATGACATTGAGGATTTGCTTTTATTACGGTCATCCAAACTCCTATAGAAATCCACCTATTAGTTCATTTTTCCAAATTTTATTTCACTCTCTCTAACAACCAAGCTCATTCCTCCTTTTTTCCTCCCAACTATAAGTGGAATTCCTAGGTAAGTTATTAGAAGAGGCATCTTCTTGTATCTCAACTTATCCAACAATATCATCTCCTACCTAGGTGAGCAATGGAAAAATATGACCTTGGAATTTTCTTCATTTTGAAGTTGTCCAATTGTTTTTGTAAACCATCCTATAATTATTTTAAGTTTGGAGGCCTCCCTAACTGTTATTTTTCCTAATAATGTAGTCATCAATAATTGTTGGTGAGTAGTTGTTTTAGCTCTATTTTCTATTATTATTATTATTATTAATTATTTTTTTTTTAATTTACATGGTGGAATCAGTAGCCACCACGAATCCAGGAAGGTTGTCCAACTTTTATGTCTGCCACAGTATTTTGTGCTATCCTCCCTAGAAGTCGCCACACAGTTCTTCATGCAGTCCGCTCCTATAACCACCATGCCACAATCATTTTTAACTTTTTACATTGCTGCAAACACCAGGAAAGGGACAAGCATTCAGCTCGATGAGGCCTAAGATTTGAAACTTGGACCTCTGCCCCCCTTATGGGGGTTGGTTGAAAAAATTGGTCTACACCTCAAACCTTTAAAATTTTTGGTTTGTTTCATGTTGTCTAATATTTTGATGTATAAACAGGATGCGTAGAGTTCAATACATTGAATTGTGATCGTTGAAGAGGTACGAAAATACCCACCAAGGGCTTTGGACTGAGTCAAAAATAAAAATCTATTTTCTATTATTATTCCATCTAAATCTATGGTTTTTCTATCCTTAGCTATTATTTACATTCAACCAATATGATGAACAAGTATGGGCATAAGGGGTATCCTTGCCTGATACCTTTAGAAGCTATAAATAGATAGGTAGGAGCTCTTTATTATAACCAAATAAGATACTGAGGAGATGCATCCCTTGAACCATTCTTCCCAATCACCTAAGAATCCAAATTATCTCATCACCTTTAGGAGGAAGTGTGAGTCAACCATATCGTATGCTTTCGATAGGTCTATCAAAATCAACATGGAGTGTATTTTTGTACCTACATAGAGTGGATGGCCTCTTGAGCTAAGATTATCTCATATAAAATTTATCTTCCTTCCATAAAACCATCCTATTCTAGAGAAATAATTTTGTGAATAAGCGGTTTGACCCTTTATGCCATGATCTCAGTGATAATTTTATGTAATACATTACAAAGAACCTATTGGTTGAAATCTAGAGATGTATTTAGGCTCTCATGTTTTTAAAACCAAAGCTATATATGTCTTGTTCACCTCTTTGAGCACAACTTTGGCTATCCTTGTTGGAAATATTGAGTTGTCATTGATGTCGAAGGTAGAAATATCTTCAAGGATGAAATGTTGATGTCAAAGGTAGAAATATCTTCAAGGTTTAAATGATGAGTTATCATTGAAGTGCAAGGCAGATATCTTCAAATATGATTTAATGTTGTCAAAGAAAAAGTTATATTATATGCTTTAATATTTACATAAATATTTAAATATTAAATAAGAAGGTTTATATTTAAATCAAAGGATTTAAATATAGTGTAAAAATTTAAATATTTAAAATTTAAATCTATAAATGTTTTAAAATTCAAATGATGGGTGACCTCCTTAAGAGCACCATGCAAAAGGGAATTAAATATTATAGGCTAACCATGCAAAATATTGAAAATTCAAATATTCAAAAATGTTGGACCGAATTCATTGAGCATGCATGAATAAGCATATAAATATGAGCTCCTAAGTTCAATTTGAATAATGCCAAGCAATTCGAATAAGATCGATCGAGCAGAGAACGACAACAAGAAGGAGGGAGAAGAGGAGCGCAGGTTTTGGAAGCATTGCAGCTGAAAGAAAACTTTAAACATTGGTTTGTACCACTTCTATCTCATTCGAGTGGTTAGACCAGTCGATATCCTATCTCGTGCTAAGGTACTTTGTTCCAAGAGGTTAAGGGGTTGAATCTCTTTGATGTCATTTTTTTGAAGTGTTGAAGATAGAGCTACAAATAAATTAAATATTATTTTTGTACCTTTGGTTCCATCCACTAGAGTAGCCCAGTCGGTTGCCTAGCTTGCATAGAGCGTTGTTGTAAAGGAGGTTAAGGGGTTGAATCTCTTCAATGTCATTTTGTTGAAGAATTAAAAATAAAGCATCAAAGGAATTAAATATTATTTTACACCTTTTGGTTTCATGTGCTACATTAGTACAATTGGTCACTAGCCCAAGTTAGGGCGCTGCACTTCTAGAGGTCAAGGGATAAAATCCCATCTGCGGCTGTGCAAGGTATTTATAATTTTTGTTTTAGTAAATTTGATAAAAAGGGAGATATAAGGCATAGTATTGGGATTTTATTTTTGCCAATGATAAAAGGGAAGATATAAGACATAGTATTGTGATTTGATTTTTGCAAATTATAAAAGGGGAATATAAGGTGTAATGTTGTGATTTGATTTTTGCAAATTATAAAAGGGTAGATATAAGGTGTAATGTTGTGATTTCATTTTGCAAGGGAGATGTTGTTAGTATAAAGTTCTATTTTTGCAAATCATAAAAAGAGATATAAAGAAGATGTTGTTAGAATAAAGGTTTATATTGTAAGTTTCAAAAGGGAGATATAAGGAGTTATTTTTAAGCTTTATTGTGTATGTTTTGAAAGAAGTTATAAGGGTTTAAAAGTGGTTAATTTGATATTAAAATAAAAAATGGAAAAAGAGAATTACTATCCATATTTGAAAAGCAAATGCAAGACGAAGATCATCATAATTGAGGTAGATTTATAGGGCACATATTTGGAATAAGTCAAGGTGTCAAGTACACATATTCACCCAAGAATTCAATTGAAAAGGAAGGTTAATTAAGCCATTTCAATAAGAAGAAAATGTGCACATGATAGTGGAAGAAGAGCAAGGTATTAGCATCTCCAAGTCAACACACAAGTAAGTTATCCAATGCTAGACTTGAGCTACCTTTAAAATGTAATAAATATGAGATATATGGAAGCAACAAACTTAATGGATTTAAATAACATATTGGTCATTTTAAGCTTACTACATTAGTGCATATCATTCTCCATATGTTCTTGAAGATCTCTGGGTAGAATATGTGTGTATTGATGTTAGTTGAAGAAGCAAAAATAAAAATTATAGATTAAATTTATGAGCAAATTTATGCATTGTTTATGATCGAATTTGGGAGTAGATGAGAATTGTTTGTGAGTAGATTTGTGTAAGGTTTTGGAGTAGATTAGATCAATGTTTTTGAGAATATTTGAGAAATATTTGTGAGTAGGTTTTGGAGCATATTTGTGCAGGTTTTGAGAGTAGGTTTTGAAACAAATTTGAGAATAGGCTTTGGAGTAGATTGGTGTCTCTTGTGGATTAGTGTCTCTTGTGGATTGGTGTCCATGAAATTGAGAGGGGATTGGTGTCTCATGTGGATTGGTATCTATGAACTTGAGCAGATGGGATTGGTTTCCACAAACCTAAGAAGAGGGGATTGGTGTCTCCTATGGGTTGGTTCCCATAAATTAGTAGAGGGGATTGGTGTTTCCTATGGATTGGTGTCCACAAACTTGAGAAAGGAGATTGGTCTCCTGTGGATTTGTGTCCACGAACATTCAAATAGGGTATTGGTGTCTCCTGTGGGTTGGTGCCTATGAAATTTATTGAATAAATATATAAGTAATATTTTTCCATGGTTTTCTCCCAAGAGGGATTTTCCACGTAAAATATTTATCTCTTATGTGTGTGGTGATTTGTGCATTGTTTCATTATTGCATTGATATTATTTGAAGTTATTATTTTGGAAAGAAAAGATGAAAGTTTTATCTTATATCGTTCACCCCCCTCTCAGTATAAGCTTGTGTTATTCAATTGGTATCAGAGTAGGTTCCTTCATGAAAGCCTAAAAACTTGAAGGAAGATCTTATAAGAACACACATGGCACATCAGGAAGGGTTTTCATCAAATAGGCCTCCATTTTTTTATGGGACTAACTATGTTTTATGGAGTGTGAGGATGCAAACTTATTTCATGGCACATGGATATGATATATGGTAATCCATTGAGAATGGGTTCACACCACCTACAATTCCTCCCACAAATGCAAATGGTAAGAAACCATAAAAAAATAATACCAAGGCAATGAATGCAATATTAAGTGGGTTATGTGAATCAAAGTTTGTGAAATTCATGCAATATAGCTTAGAAAAATAAATATGGGATAAGTTACAAAGAACATATGAAGGAGATGACAAGGTTAAAATAGCAAAACTTTAAACCTTCAAGAGGAAGTTTGAAGACTTGAAGATGAAATATGAAGAAAATATTACCCAATATCTACCTCATATTGATGAGATTTTCGATACCATTCGTGGACTTGAAGAAAATATTGAAGACTCTAAGATTGTTTAGAAAATATTAAGGTCACTTCCGATGAGGTTTGATGTAAAGGTTTCAACAATAGAAAAGATGAAATATCTTAAAACCTTAAGCATGGACGAGCTACGTGGAATTATCACAACTTATGAGATGAGGACTAAAAAAGATCAAACATCCAAATGGGAAGCAACATTTAAAGCCTCATGGAAGACAAATAATAAGGAACCAAAATCAAGTAGTGGAGAAGAAGCTAACTTTGTGAGAAGAAATAAGAAGGGTCCAAGAAAACACAAAGGTATGCCGCCACACAGTTCTTCATGCAGTCCGCTCCTATAACCACCATGCCACAATCATTTTTAACTTTTTACGTTGCTGAAAACACCTGGAAAGGGACAAGCATTTAGCTCGATGAGGCCTAAGATTTGAAACTTGGACCTCTGCCCCCCTTATGGGGGTTGGTTGAAAAAATTGGTCTACACCTCAGACCTTTAAAATTTTTGGTTTGTTTCATGTTGTCTAATATTTTGATGTATAAACAGGATGCGTAGAGTTCAATACATCGAATTGTGATCGTTGAAGAGGTACGAAAATAGCCACCAAGGGCTTTGGACTGAGTCAAAAATAAAAATCTATTTTCTATTATTATTCCATCTAAATCTATGGTTTTTCTATCCTTAGCTATTATTTACATTCAACCAATATGATGAACAAGTATGGGCATAAGGGGTATCCTTGCCTGATACCTTTAGAAGCTATAAATAGATAGGTAGGAGCTCTTTATTATAACCAAATAAGATACTGAGGAGATGCATCCCTTGAACCATTCTTCCCAATCACCTAAGAATCCAAATTATCTCATCACCTTTAGGAGGAAGTGTGAGTCAACCATATCGTATGCTTTCGATAGGTCTATCAAAATCAACATGGAGTGTATTTTTGTACCTACATAGAGTGGATGGCCTCTTGAGCTAAGATTATCTCATGTAAAATTTATCTGTTGGCAATTTTGGGTACTTTGGGTACATTGCTTTTGCTCAAGTGTATAAGTTGTCATTGATGTCAAGAAGCTCTTGAAGGAATTTGGTTTGATGTCAAATATTTTGTTTTGATAAAGGTTCGGCATGAAAGTTTCAAAGGTTTTTTGTAAACCCCAAGTTGGCAGGTTTAAAGATTACAGGTGGATGCATTAGTTTAATGCATTTGGGTCCAGGAGAAAATATTTATTTAAATAATTAAAAACCTTGTTAAGGTTCCATTTAATTATTTTTAAATAAATATTAATTTATTATTTGCAATGGGTTCTCCTAATCCATGGCGCAAATGGCTAAGGTGGGCGTTATGTTTTAACATTGTGGGCGCTAGCCAAGACCTCCGTCGACGTGTTAAACTCTCCGTCGACGTGTTAAACTCCTCGTCGACGTGTTAAACTCCTCGTCGACGTCAAATAAGCTTATGGTAAATTGCATATAAAATTCCCTTGGTGAAATCAAATCCAACTAATTCGAATTTTGAAAGGTATTGCTAGCTTAAAATTTGACTGTGTCTTCGCCGTGTTTTTTGTAATCTGCTATTCGTTCGTTAGTCTCGCCGTTTGTCGAATCCACCTATAGCTTGTCGTTCGTCTGCGAAGTTCGCGTCAGAAGGAATGGAGGACTATGTTTTTATTTTCCCTGGCGCAGAAGGGACAAGCATAACAGTGTGAGGTTTAAACCTCACCGGGTGCCTTTGGCGCACCGATAGCGACTAGGCTGTTGGCGCGCTACCCGAATGGGAGGTTTCGCGTTCGAATCACGTGAAAGGGTTTTTTGTCGTGAAGTGGACGCAGCAGGTGGTGTTAGATTTCTGGTGCAAATTTCTCCATAACATTTTTGGTGTTGGCCAAGGTATTTTTCAAAATAAATTTTTGCTAAATGTTTTTGCGGATGGAGGAAGTTTGTTAGAGGAAAAATAGATTTGGAGTTATAAGGTTTTGAAGCTTGTTATTTTGATAAAATATTATTTTGAAGGTGTTGTTGAAATATCTTATTTCATTCTTATGAGAGATAAACTTTATTTTTGATGAGACAATAAGGGAGAAATAAGGTGTAATAGGGATAAATTTTTCTTGTAATGTTGAGAGTGCTTTTGGTTGTTTATGGAAATGAAAGCATGATGTTTTAAGGTTAATTGCTTCTTGTGTGAAGTTGTGAAACCTTAAGTGGGCAGCTTTGAGATTGACATTTGCTTTCATTAAGTTGGTTATAATCAAACAATTCTTTACTTGGTTAAAGTGTTGGGCTTACTCCTTTGTTGATGAGTTGAAAAGTTGTTTTGTGCTATTGTTGAGTTGAGTTGGTGGATGCTTTTTGTTCTAACAATATTGGAGAGAAAAGGAGTTCTTGTTTCCTTTTCTGATGTTGATTGTGAAATGCTTCAAGGTTGTGCTTTGAGCTGAATGATGTTGATTGAACCTTGTTTGATGAGCATTGTTGTTGAAACCCTAATTGATGGTGAAGAGAATATGAGTATCATTGTTATGTGATTCTTTGCATAGTTGGCAATTGTTGGGGTTTCATGTTCTTAAAAGAAAGCATTCTATCCTATCCATTTCAGATATTGAGTTGAGTTTTGAGATTGGGAGTTGAGTATAGAACATATTGAGTCTAACAATTCTCTTTATGCTTCTATGAGTTTGACAAATCACATTGGGTCTCTAACAATTCACCTTGTGATTTCCTACTAAGAAAGTTTTTCTTGGTGAGCTTGCTGAGGTTTTGGATAAATTCTGGTGGGGACTTGTGAGCAGGTTTTGGACAGGTCCTAGCAGAGGACTTGTGAGCTGGTTTTGATAGTTCTATCAGAGAACTTGAGGACAGAGGTGCATTGGTTCTTTAAGAAGAACCTAAGGACATATTTGGCAAGTCTTTGAGAAGGCTTGTGTGCAGAGGATTGATTTGTTCAAGTGTTGGATAGATCTGACAGACAGAGGAAGACTTGTACTAGACTGACTGACTGTGTTTGGTACAGGTTGATGTGCTGCTATGGACGTGATCATAGAAGGCGAAGGTCTCTTAGGCTAAGCATTAAGGACAGGAGGTCTTCGATGGAAAGGAGTTCCACGTGCTGGCAAGAGGTAGAGGCAGTTGATATTTTGAGGGATCATTTCCAGAGTAGAGGGGAAGGTATCTCCTTTGAGCAGAGGCTCATAAATTTTGATTGGGGGAAGGTATCTCCTTTGGGCCAAGGCTCATAAACATTGTAATTGGGAAGGATTCCCAAAGAACTTTGAGGAAATTTTTAAAGAAAAGTTTTGTGGACGTAGCCAAGCCATTCTGGGTGAACCACGTTAAAAATGGGTCTTCAATGTGTGATGCTTTCTATCTTGATTAATTTTGTGTTGATGCCACTTCTATCTAAAGTTAAAATTATTAATTGGTTAAGTCTTATACTGTTCACCCCCTCCCTCTCAGTATAAGTCCATGTTCTTCAATTGGTATCAGAGCGGGTCTCTCCAGAAAGAGCCTAACAGCTTGGAGAAGGATCTATCAGAGGTTGAGTTCGATCTCAAAGGTGAATTCTTCTTGGCTTTAAGAAAGCTTGAGAAATTCAGGGAAGAGAATTTTGTTCTCAAGCATCAATGGCAGGAAGAAGAGATAGCAAGATCAGAATTGTCTCAAAGTATTATAGACTTCAAAATTCTAGCTGAAGAAGGGAAGAAGGTTGAACAGGTTCTGATAGAGGTTCTTATAGGAAAGGAAGCTGATTGCGAGAAACTAGAAGAAGAGGTTATGTCTCTTAGAGTGAAGTTGGAATAGTTGGCTCTCAGACAGAATACTCCGTGTGAAAAGCAAAAGAAGGATGGTATCACCATTCAAGAAACAGGGGCTTCGAGCAAGATCAATCTTCATCCTGAAGAGCGGTGGATTCCAGTTGGTCACAAGAAGAACAATCATCCAAGGCATCAAAACAAAGTTACATAATACTTTCCATGGCTATTGTTTTTCTTGCAAAAAAATTGGTCACAAAGCTATGCATTGCAATAAGTCTGTGAATAGACATAGTAAGGAAAATGTTAACTCTTTTGCACCTCTTATGAATAAAGATGTCATGTGTTACAAGTGCAATAATTTTGGGCATATAGCAAGGATGTGCAGTTTGGATAGATCTAGCCTTGAGTTCACTAAAAAAAGAAATGAGATTAAATCTAAGTCAATGATAGCTCAAACTGCTTTTCATGCTCTAGACAAAGTAGAGAAATGGTATCTTGATAGTGGTTGTTCAAAACATATGACTGGTGAAAAAGAAAATTTTTTGGTCTTAAAAGAAACAAACAGAGGAACAGTCAGTTTTGGAGATAACAGGTCAGCTAAAATCGTGGTAAAGGGACTCTTAGATTGGATGGGAAATCCAAAACAGAAAATGTGCTTTATGTAGAAGGCCTAAGACATAATATTCTAAGTGTGAGTCAACTTTGTGATCAAGGGCACATAGTATCTTTCTTTTCAGATAGATGTGAGATAAGTAAAGAAAAAAATGGAAAACTCATTGCTAGTGCTACAAGGACTCCAAACAATCTTTACATGCTAAGTGAGATAAAAAAGGAAAAGTGTTTTCTAACTCAAGAAGATGAGAGTTGGTTATGGCATAAAATATTGGGGCATTTGAGCTTTGATAATCTTGTCAATATTAGTAACAAGGAAGCGATTAGAGACTTGCCCAAAATAAAAAGGCCCCATAACATCGTTTGCGGTCCTTGTCAACATGGAAAACACAGACCAAAACCAGTTTCAAATCAAAAGGGTATACTTCTTCAAAACCATTGGATCTTATTCATACTGATTTATGTGGCCCTACCAGAACTCAGAGCATTCAGGGAAAAATCTACTTCATGCTATTTATAGATTATTATTCTAGAATGACTTGGGTTACTTTTCTCAAAGAAAAATCTGAAGCTTTTGAAAAATTTAAAGCTTTCAAAGAAATGATTGAAAATGAGACTGACAAGAGAATCAAATGTTTAAGATCAGATAGAGGAGGAGAGTTCACTTCAAATGAATTTGTGGAATACTGTGAGCAACAAGGAATCAAAAGAGAATATTCAACAACAAGAACTCCTCAACAAAATGGAGTAGTTGAAAGGAAAAATAGAACTATTGAAAATATGGCTAGAGCTATGTTAAATGAGTCAAAACTTTCAGATGGCTTTTGGAAAGAGGCAGTCAGTACAACAGTCTACATTATCACTAGGGCCCAACTTAGAGTCAATCATCATAAAACTCCTTATGAGTTGTGGAAAGGAAGACCAGCTACAGTAAAATACTTCAAAGTGTTTGGGAGTAAGTGCTTCATCAGAAAGGAAGATTAGAATTTGGGTAAGTTTGATCCTAGATGTGATGAGGGAATCTTTCTTGGGTATTCCAGCAGAAGCAAGGCCTACATATGCTTCAACAAAAGAACTCATACAGTTGTAGAGAGCATAAATGTAACAGTTGATGAAAAGACAGGGATAAGAGAACCAGTCCAGGAACTCAGTGATGAAATTTGTCAAGAAGAATTCAGAGAGGTTTCAGATGAAGAAGAGGAAAGACAACAACTGCTTCCCAAAACTCCTTCACGATATGTTCAAAAACATCATCCCAAAGATTTGATCATTGGTGATCCAAATAGGAGGCAAACAAGAAGAAGAGTCATTCCCTCACATGATTCTACAAATGTTTCATTATTATCTCAAATTGAGCCAAAATATTTCAGTGAAGCATGTGCAGATAAGTTTTGGGTAAAAGCAATGGATGAAGAGCTAAATCAAATAGAGAAAAGTGAAACTTGGGAATTGGTTCCAAGACCTAAGGACAAGAATGTCATTGGCACAAAATGGATATTCAAAAATAAACTCAATGAGGATGGAAAGATTGTCAGAAACAAAGCTAGGTTAGTCTGCAAAGGTTATGCTCAAGTAGAAGGTGTTGATTTCGAAGATACATTTACTCCTGTTGCTCGTATTGAAGCTATCATAATGTTTTTGGCCCTTTCAAGCTTCAAATCATTCAAGGTATATCAAATGGATGTAAAGTCAGCTTTTCTAAATGGGGTTTTGGTAGAAGTCTACATAGAACAGCCAAAAGGAGTGTCTCGCTCAGAACAGTCAGACTATGTGTGTAAACTGAAAAAGGCCTTGTATGGGTTAAAGCAAGCACCTAGGGCTTGGTACTCAAGACTTGACAGGTATCTTCATGAGCAAGGCTTCGGGAAAGGTGTGGCAGATAGCAATTTGTATATTAAGGATGAAGGTGATGATATGCTGATTATGGTTGTCTATGTTGATGATATTATTTTTGGGGGAAATAATACTCAGATGTGGAAATATTTGCTAACACCATGTAGAAGAAATTTGAGATGTCTATGATTGGAGAGCTATCATTCTTTTTAGGTCTTCAGATTGCTCAATCAAAAAATGGTGTATTTCTCTCTCAAGGAAAGTATATCAAAGAAATGTTGAAGAAATTTGGGATGATGGACAACAAACCAGTATGTACTCCAATGATTACAAGGTGCAATATGAGTAAAGATGATGAATCTCCAGCGGCAGATCAGAGGTTGTACAGATCAATGATTGGCATTTTATTATATGTTACAACTACCAGACCATATATCATGTAGGCAGTTGGGTTAGTAGCAAGATTTCAGGCAGCTCCTAAAGATTCTCATGTTATAGCAGTTAAGAGGATATTTAGATATTTGAAGGGCACTATGGACTTTGGGCTTTGGTATCCCAAAGGTGATGATTTCATTCTCACAACTTATACAGATGTAGATTGGGCAGGCAATATTGATGACAGGAAAAGCACTAGTGGTGGAGCATTCTTTCTAGGAAAGAGTTTGGTTTCTTGGCTAAGTAAGAAACAACCTCCAGTTTCCTTATCTACAACAGAGGTTGAATACATAGCAACAGTGGCTGGGTGTACACAGGTTTTATGGATGAAAACCACCTTGGAGGATTTCAAAGTCAAGCATGAACAACCCATCTCCATACTTTGTGATAATACAAGTGCCATAAGTATTTCCAAAAATCCGGTAATGCACTCAAGGACAAAGCATATTTCCATCAAGTATCACTTTCTAAGGGAGAACTCTGCTGAATACATAGCAGCAATGGCTGGGTGTACACAGGTTTTATGGATGAAAACCACCTTGGAGGATTTCAAAGTCAAGCATGAACAACCCATCTCCATACTTTGTGATAATACAAGTGCCATAAGTATTTCCAAAAATCCGGTAATGCACTCAAGGACAAAGCATATTTCCATCAAGTATCACTTTCTAAGGGAGAAAGTGCAAGACAAGTAGGTCAAGATAGAGTATGTGTCTACTAAAGAGCATATTGCAGATATCTTCACCAAACCTCTTCCAAGAGATACATTTGAGTATCTAAGGGAGAAATTGGGAGTTGTACTCCCACCCCAGAATTAATCACCTCATCAGGAGGTGGGGGAGGGACTAAGCTAAGAGGCTCATTCTTAGTCCCGAGCCCCAAAGGTGGCCCTTTGCCATTGATGACAAAGGGGGAGAGATATGAGTAAGGGGGAGAGCTTCAAAAGTGAAGAGGAAAGCTTCAAGTCATGGGGAGTAAAACTTCAAAGGAAGATTCTCGATTGTGGGCACGGTTTCTCAGTTGTTAGCATAGTTGGTTTCAGTTTTGGCTCTTGAGAAGTGTTTTCAGTAAAGGTTTGCCATCAATGACAAAGGGGGAGATTGTTGGCAATTTTGGGTACTTTGTGTACATTGCTTTTGCTCAAGTGTATAAGTTGTCATTGATGTCAAGAAGCTCTTGAAGGAATTTGGTTTGATGTCAAATAATTTGTTTTGATAAAGGTTCGGCATGACAGTTACAAAGGTTTTTTGTAAACCCCAAGTTGGCAGGTTTAAAGATTACAGGTGGATGCATTAGTTTAATGCATTTGGGTCCAGGAGGAAATATTTATTTAAATAATTAAAAACCTTTTTAAGGTTCCATTTAATTATTTTTAAATAAATATTAATTTATTATTTGCAATGGGTTCTCCTAATCCATGGCGCAAATGGCTAAGGTGGGCGTTATGTTTTAACATTATGGGTGCTAGCCAAGACCTCCGTCGACGTGTTAAACTCTCCGTCGATGTGTTAAACTCCTCGTCGACGTCAAAGAAGCTTATGGTAAATTGCATATAAATTTCCCTCGATGAAATCAAATCCAACTAATTTGAATTTCGAAAGGTATTGCTCGCTGAAAATTCGACTGTGTCTTCACCGTGTTTTTCGTAATCCGCTGTTCGTTCGTTAGTCTCGCCGTTTGTTGAATCCGCATATAGCTTGTCATTCGTCTGCGAAGTTCGCGTCAGAAGGAAGGGAGGACTGTGTTTTTATTTTCCCTGGTGCAAAAGGGACAAGCATAACAGTGTGAGGTTTAAACCTCACCAGGTGCCTTTGGCGCACCGGTAGCGGCTAGGCTGTTGGCGCGCTACCCGAATGGGAGGTTCCGCGTTTGAATCATGCGAAAGGGTTTTTCGTTGTGAAGTGGACGCAGCAGGTGGTGTTAGATTTTGGGCACAAATTTCTCCATAACATTTTTGGTGTTGGCCAAGGTATTTTTTGAAATAAATTTTTGCTAAATGTTTTTGCGGATGGAGGAAGTTTGTTAGAGGAAAAACAGCTTAGGAGTTATAAGGTTTTGAAGCTTGTTGTTATTTTGATAAAATATTATTTTGAAGGTGTTGTTGAAATATCTTATTTCATTCTTATGAGAGATAAACTTTATTTTTGATGAGACAATAAGGGAGAAATAAGGTGTAATAGGGATAAATTTTTCTTGTAATGTTGAGAGTGCTTTTGGTTGTTTATGGAAATGAAAGCATGATGTTTTAAGGTTAATTGCTTCTTGTGTGAAGTTGTGAAACCTTAAGTGGGCAGCTTTGAGATTGACATTTGCTTTCATTAAGTTGGTTATAATCAAGCTATTCTTTACTTGGTTAAAGTGTTGGGCTTACTCCTTTGTTGATGAGTTGAAAAGTTGTTTTGTGCTATTGTTGAGTTGATTTGGTGGATGCTTTTTGTTCTAACAATATTGGAGAGAAAAGGAGTTCTACTTGTTTCCTTTTCTAATGTTGATTGTGAAATGCTTCAAGGTTGTGCTTTGAGCTAAATGATGTTGATTGAACCTTGTTTGATGAGCATTGTTGTTGAAACCCTAATTGATGGTGAAGAGAACATGAGTATCATTGTTATGTGATTCTTTGCATAGTTGGCAATTGTTGGGGTTTCATGTTCTTGAAAGAAAGCATTCTATCCTATCCATTTCAGATATTGAGTTGAGTTTTGAGATTGGGAGTTGAGTATAGAACATATTGAGTCTCTAACAATTCTCTTTATGCTTCTATGAGTTTGACAAATCACATTGGGTCTCTAAAAATTCACCTTGTGATTTCCTACTAAGAAAGTTTTTCTTGGTGAGCTTGCTGAGGTTTTGGACAGGTTTCGATGGGGAATTGTGAGCAGGTTTTGGATAGGTCCTAGCAGAGGACTTGTGAGCTGGTTTTGATAGTTCTATCAGAGAACTTGAGGACAGAGGTGCATTGGTTCTTTGAGAAGAACCTAAGGAAAGATTTGGCAAGTCTTTGAGAAGTCTTGTGTGCAGAGGATTGATTTGTTCAAGTGTTGGATAGATCTGACAGACAGAGGAAGACTAGTACTAGACCGACTGACTGTGTTTGGTACAGGTTGCTGAGCTACCGTGGACGTGATCATAGAAGGCGGAGGTCTCTTAGGCTAAGCATTGAGGACGAGGAGGTCTTCGGTGGAAAGGAGTTCCACGTCGTCGGCAAGAGGTAGAGGTAGTTGATCTTTTGAGGGATCATTTCCGGAGCGAGAGGGAAGGTATCTCCTTTGAGCAGAGGCTCATAAATTCTGATTGGGGGAAGGTATCTCCTTTGGGCCGAGGCTCATAAACATTGTAATTGGGAAGGATTCCCAAAGAACTTTGAGGAAATTTTTAGAGAAAATTTTTGTGGACGTATCCCAGCCATTCTGGGTGAACCACGTTAAAAATGGGTCTTCAATGTGTGATGCTTTCTGTATTGATTAATGTTGTGTTGATGCCACTTCTATCTAAAGTTAAAATTATTAATTGGTTAAGTCTTATACTGTTCACCCCCCCTCTCAGTATAAGTCCATGTTCTTCATTATCTTCCTTCCATAAAACCATCCTATTCTAGAGAAATAATTTTGTGAATAAGCGGTTTGACCCTTTATGCCATGATCTCAGTGATAATTTTATGTAATACATTACAAAGAACCTATTGGTTGAAATCCAGAGATGTATTTAGGCTCTCATGTTTTTAAAACCAAAGCTATATATGTCTTGTTCACCTCTTTGAGCACCACTTTGGCTATCCTTGTTGGAAATATTGAGTTGTCATTGATGTCAAAGGTAGAAATATCTTCAAGGATGAAATGTTGATGTCAAAGGCAGAAATATCTTCAAGGTTGAAATGATGAGTTATCATTGAAGTGCAAGGCAGATATCTTCAAAGATGATTTAATGTTGTCAAAGCAAAAGTGATCTTATATGCTTTAATATTTAAATAAATATTTAAATATTAAAGAAGGAGGTTTATATTTAAATCAAAGGATTTAAATATAGTGTAAAAGTTTAAATATTTAAATGTTTTAAAATTCAAATGATGGGCGACCTCCTTAAGAGCACCATGCAAAAGGGAATTAAATATTATGGGCTGACCATGCAAAAGGTTGAAAATTCAAATATTCAAAAAATGTTGGGCCAAATTCGTTGGGCGTGCATGAAGAAGCATATAAATATGAGCTCCTAAGTTCACTTTGAAAAATGCCAAGCAATTCGAAGAAGATCGATCGAGCGGAGAACGACAACAATAAGAAGGAGGGAGGAGAGGAGCACAGGTTTTGGTAGCATCGTAGTGGAAAGAAAACTTTAAACATTGGTTCGTGCCACTTCTATCTCAACCGAGTGGTTAGACCAGTCGGTAGCCTAGCTCGCGCTAGGGCACTGTGTTGCAAGAGGTTAAGGGGTCGAATCTCTTCGATGTCATTTTGTTGAAGTGTTGAAGATAGAGCTACGAAGGATTTAAATATTATTTTTGCACCTTTGGTTCCATCCACTAGGGTAGCCCAGTCGGTTGCCTAGCTTGCATGGAGCATTATTATGTAGGAGGTTAAGGGGTCGAATCTCTTCAATGTCATTTTTTTGAAGAATTGAAAATAAAGCATCAAAGGAATTAAATATTATTTTACACCTTTTGGTTTCATGTGTTGCATTAGCACAACTGGTCACTAGCCCAAGTTAGGGCATTGCGCTTCTAGAGGTCAAGGGATCAAATCCCATCCATGGCTGTGCAAGGTATTTATAAATTTTGTTTTATTAAATTTGATAAAAGGGGAGATATAAGGCATAGTATTGGGATTTGATTTTTGCAAATGATAAAAGGGGAGATATAAGGCATAGTATTGTGATTTGATTTTTGCAAATTATAAAAGGGGAAATATAAGGTGTAATGTTGTGATTTGATTTTTGTAAATTATAAAAGGGGAGATATAAGGTGTAATGTTGTGATTTCATTTTTGCAAGGGAGATGTTGTTAGTATAAAGTTCTATTTTTGCAAATCATAAAAAGAGATATAAAGAAGATGTTGTTAGAATAAAGCTTTATATTGTAAGTTTCAAAAGGGAGATATAAGGAGTTATTTTTAAGCTTTATTGTGTATGTTTTGAAAGAAGTTATAAGGGTTTAAAAGTGGTTGATTTGATATTTAAATCAAGAAGGGAAAAAGAGAATTATTGTCCAGATTTGAAAAGCACATGCAAGAGGAAGATCATCATCACTGAGGTAGATTTGGAGGGCACATATTTGGAACAAGTCAAGGTGTCAAGTACACATATTCACCCAAGCATTCAATTGAAAAGGAAGGACAATTCAGCCATTTCAAGAAGAAGAAAAGGTGCACATGATAGTGGAAGAAGAGCAAGGTATTAGCATCTCCAAGTCAACACACAAGTAAGTTATCCAATGCTAGACTTGAGCTACCTTTAAAATGTAATAAATGTGAGATATGTGGAAGTGACAGACTTAATGAATGTGAAGAACATATTGGTCATTTGAAGCTTACTACATTAGTGCATATCATTCTCCATATGTTCTTGAAGATATCTAGGTAGAATATGTGTGTATTGTTGTTAGTTGAAGAAGCAAAAAGAAAATTATAGATCAGATTTATGAGCAGATTTATGCATTGTTTATGACTGGATTTGGGAGTAGATGAGCAGTGTTTGTGAGTAGATTTGTGTAAGGTTTTGGAGTAGATTAGAGCAGTGTTTTTGAGAAATATTTGTGAGTAGGTTTTGGAGCAGATTTGAGAAGGTTTTGAGAGTAGGTTTTGAAACAAATTTGAGAATAGGCTTTGGAGTAGACTTGAGCAGAGGGGATTGGTGTCTCCTATGGATTGGTGTCCATAAACTTGAGAGGGGATTGGTGTCTCCTATGGATTGGTGTCCATGAACTTGAGAGGGGATTGGTGTCCACAAACTTGAGAAGAGGGATTGGTGTCTCCTGTGGATTGGTGTCCATGAACTTGAGAGGGGATTGGTGTCTCCTATGGATTGGTGTCCACAAAATTGAGAAAGGGGATTGGTGTCTCCTGTGGATTGGTGTCCATGAACATTGTAATAGGGGATTGGTGTCTCCTATGGGTTGGTGCCCACGAAATTTATTGAAGAAATATATAAGCAATATTTTTTCATGGTTTTCTCCCAAGAGGGAGTTTCCACGTAAAATATTTATCTCTTATATGTGTGATGATTTGTGCATTGTTTCATTATTACATTGATATTATTTGAAGTTATTACTTTGGAAAGAAAAGATAAAATTTTTATCTTATACTGTTCACCCCCTCTTAGTATAAGCTTGTGTTCTTCAATTGGTATCAGAGTGGGTTCCTTCATGAAAGCCTAACAACTTGAAGGAAGATCTTACAAGAACACACATGGCTCACCAAGAAGGGTTTTCATCAAATAGGGCTCCATTGTTTGATGGGACTAACTATGCTTTCTGGAGCATGAGGATGAAGACTTATTTGATGGCACATGGCTATGATATATGGCAATCCATTGAGGATGGGTTCACACCACCTACAACTCCTCCCATAGATGCAAATGGTAAGAAACCATATGAAAATAATGCCAAGGCAATGAATGCAATATTAAGTGGGTTATGTGAATCAGAGTTTGTGAAAGTCATGCAATGCACTTCAGAAAAAGAAATATGGGACAAGTTACAAAGAACATATGAAGGAGATGACAAGGTTAAAATGGCAAAACTTCAAACCCACAGGAGGAAGTTTGAAGACTTGAAGATGAAATATGAAGAAGATATTGCCCAATATCTACTCCATGTTGATGAGGTTGTCAACACCATTCGTGGACTTGGAGAAAGTATTGAAGACTCTAAGATTGTTCAGAAAATCTTAAGGTCACTTCCCATGAGGTTTGATGCAAAGGTTTCAGCAATAGAAGAGATGAAGGATCTTAAAACCTTAAGCATGGATGAGCTACATGGAATTCTCATAACTTATGAGATGAGGACTAAAAAATATCAAACATCCAAATGGGAAGCAACATTTAAAGCTTCAAGGAAGACAAAGAATAAGGAACCAGAATCAAGTGAAGAATCAAGCAATGGAGAAGAAGCTAACTTTGTGAGAAGAAATAAGAAGGGTCCAAGAAAACACAAAGGTATGCATACTATGAAATGTTTTAATTGTGGTAACTTTGGTCACTATGCATCTAATTTTCCACAAGCTAAAAGTAGTAGTAGTGAAGAAGAAAAGGAATACAAGAAAGAGAAAGAAAGAAAATTTTATCATGGAAAGAAGGATAGGCATCGTCAGAGTAAGCATGAGAAGAAAATATTTCAAAGACACAAGAAGAGTTTTTATGTTGAAGAAGCAAGCAGTTCTTCCAGTAGCAATGATGAAAGTCTCTCCGATAGTGAAAAAGAAGAGATCCTATTTTTGGCCATAGAAGAGAAAGAAGATGCTCCTATTGTTGAAGACCAAGAAGAAGAGAAAGATTCAAAAAATGAAGAGGAAGCCATAATTGACATAGAAGAGGAACTTATTGTTGCTCTTGAAGAGTTGAAGAGGGTTAGAAAGAAGAACTCAAGATTGAAGGCTCAAGTACAAGAGGATGAGAAGATAAAGATAAAGTTGTCACAAGAACTCATTGAATTAAAAATTAAAATTGAAGAGGCAAGGAGAATTGAAGAAGGTATGGCTGAACAATTAAAGGCAAAAGAGCTAGAATGTGAAAGTCTAAGGAAGGGACTTGAAAAATTTAATGATAAGATATATCAGTTTAGGAAAAGTTCAAAAATCTTGGATGATATTATCAAAGTACAGAGATCTCCATTTATAAATATTGGACTTGGTTTTGAAGAAGGTCAAGAGAAACAAAAGGGGGAGTCAAGCTCAAAAGAAACAGAAGCATCAAAGAAAGTAATTGAAGAAGAGCCTAAGACCTATGCTGATATGTTGAGAAGTGGAAGCATCAATGAGGAAGAAAACAAAGCACCATCAAGGGATAGGGACCATCACAGAAAAAGCAATGAGAGAACCATGCAGCAATATCCTCCAAGGCAATCAGACAGGTTTCAATATCTCTTTCATGGTTATTGTTTCTCATGTAACCATTTTGGTCATAAAGTTGTAAATTGCAGGATCAGTGCTATGAATGATTTTGGCTTCACCAAGATGAATTTCAATTCATTTGCACCTCCTATGGACTACAACATCATATGTTACAAATGTAACAATTTTGGGCATACAACTAGATGGTGTAGAATAATGTTCCCTGAATTTTTGAAGTCAAGCAAAAAGGAGAATGGTCAAAATGTTCAAAAGGGTATGATCTCCAAAGTTTGGAGAAAGAAAATGAAACAAGAAGAGGAGCATAGTAATTTGGGAGTTTCACTCCCATATCATAATTGAAGTCTCAAAGAAGAGCAGGGAGTGGGGGCATTGTCAAGTGACTTATCTTACAAGCCCCAAGGAGCCTTTGCCATTGATGTCAAAGGGGGAGAGTTTTTAGTAAGGGGGAGCAACTTGTGATCCTGTTCAGTAAAAGTCAATTTCATTATAGGGTTGCCATCAATGACAAAGGGGGAGATTGTTGGAAATATTGAGTTGTCATTGATGTCAAAGGTAGAAATATCTTCAAGGATGAAATGTTGATGTCAAAGGCAGAAATATCTTCAAGGTTGAAATGATGAGTTATCATTGAAGTGCAAGGTAGATATCTTCAAAGATGATTTAATATTGTCAAAGCAAAAGTGATCTTATATGCTTTAATATTTAAATAAATATTTAAATATTAAATAAGGAGGTTTATATTTAAATCAAAGGATTTAAATATAGTGTAAAAGTTTAAATATTTAAATATTTTAAAATTCAAATGATGGGCGACCTCCTTAAGAGCACCATGCAAAAGGGAATTAAATATTATGGGTCAACCATGCAAAAGGTTGAAAATTCAAATATTCAAAAATGTTGGGCCGACTTCATTGGGTGCGCATGAAGAAGCATATAAATATGAGCTCCTAAGTTCACTTTGAAGAATGCCAAGCAATTCGAAGAAGATCGATCGAGTGGAGAATGACAGTGAGAAGGAGGGAGGAGAGGAGCGCAGGTTTTGGCAGTGTCACAATGGAAAGAAAACTTTAAACATTGGTTCATGCCACTTCTATCTCAACCGAGTGGTTAGACCAGTCGGTAGCCTAGCTCGCGCTAGGGTACTATGTTGCAAGAGGTTAAGGGGTCGAATCTCTTCGATACCATTTTGTTGAAGTGTTGAAGATAGAGCTACGAAGGATTTAAATATTATTTTTGCACCTTTGGTTCCATCCATTGGGGTAGCCCAATTAGTTTCCTAGCTTGCATGGAGTGTTGTTGTGCAGGAGGTTAAGGGGTCGAATCTCTTCGATGTCATTTTGTTGAAGAATTGAAAATAGAGCATCGAAGGAATTAAATATTGTTTTGCACCTTTTGGTTTCATGTGTTGCATTAGCGCAGCTGGTCACTAGCCCAAGTTAGGGCGCTGCACTTCTAGAGGTCAAGGGATCAAATCCCATCCATGGTTGTGCAAGGTATTTATAAATTTTGTTTTATTAAATTTGATAAAAAGGGAGATATAAGGCATAGTATTGGGATTTGATTTTTGCAAATGATAAAAGGGGAGATATAAGGCATAGTATTGTGATTTGATTTTTGCAAATTATAAAAGGGGAAATATAAGGTGTAATGTTGTGATTTGATTTTTGTAAATTATAAAAGGGGAGATATAAGGTGTAATGTTGTGATTTCATTTTTGCAAGGGAGATGTTTTTAGTATAAAGTTCTATTTTTGCAAATCATAAAAAGAGATATAAAGAAGATGTTAGAATAAAGCTTTATATTGTAAGTTTCAAAAGGGAGATATAAGGAGTTATTTTTAAGCTTTATTGTGTATGTTTTGAAAGAAGTTATAAGGGTTTAAAAGTGGTTGATTTGATATTTAAATCAAGAAGGGAAAAAGAGAATTATTGTCTAGATTTGAAAAGCACATGCAAGAGGAAGATCATCATCATTGAGGCAGATTTGGAACAAGTCAAGGTGTCAAGTACACATATTCACCCAAGCATTCAATTGACAAGGAAGAACAATTCAGCCATTTCAAGAAGAAGAAAAGGTGCACATGATAGTGGAAGAAGAGCAAGGTATTAGCATCTCCAAGTCAACACACAAGTAAGTTATCCAATGCTAGACTTGAGCTACCTTTAAAATGTAATAAATGTGAGATATGTGGAAGCGACAGACTTAATGAATGTGAAGAACATATTGGTCATTTGAAGCTTACTACATTAGTGCATATCATTCTCCATATGTTCTTGAAGATCTCTAGGTAGAATATGTGTGTATTGTTGTTAGTTGAAGAAGCAAAAAGAAAAATTATAGATCAGATTTGTGAGTAGATTTATGCATTGTTTATGATTGGATTTGGGAGTAGATGAGCAATGTTTGTGAGCATATTTGTGTAAGGTTTTGGAGTAGATTAGAGCAGTGTTTGTGAGAATATTTGAGAAGATTTGTGAGCAGGTTTTGGAGCAGATTTGAGTAGGTTTTGTGAGTAGGTTTAAGAGAAAGCTTTGGAGCAAACCAAAGCATATGCGATTGGTGTATCATGTGGATTGGTTTCTATGAACTTGAGAGAGGATTGGTGTCTCCTATGGATTGGTGTCCATAAACTAGAGAGAGGGGATTGGTGTCTCCTATGGATTGGTGTCCATGAACTTGAGAGGGGATTGGTGTCTCCTATGGATTGGTGTCCATGAACTAAGAGATGGGATTGGTGTCTCCTATGGATTGGTGTCCATAAACTTGAAGAGGGGATTGGTGTCTCCTATGGATTGGTGTCCATGAACTTGAGAGGGGATTGGTGTCTCCTATGGATTGGTATCCATGAACTTGAGCAAGGGGATTGGTGTCTCCTATGGATTGGTGTCCATGAACATTGTAATAGGGGATTGGTGTCTCCTGTGGGTTGGTGCCCACAAAATTTATTGAAGAAATATATAAGCAATATTTTTTTATGGTTTTCTCCCGAGAGGGTGTTTCCACGTAAAATATTTGTCTCTTATGTGTGTGATGATTTGTGCATTGTTTCATTATTGCATTGATATTATTTGAAGTTATTGCTTTGGAAAGAAAAGAGAAATGTTTTATCTTATATTGTTCACCCCCTCTCAGTATAAGCTTGTGTTCTTCAATCCTAGACACTTTTACCACTTTGAATAATTTTTCCTTAACTATATCCCATAATGCTTAGTAAAATTCTACGGGGAATCCATTTGTTCTTGTAGATTTTCATTTTTGCATCTTGAAAAGTGCTTATTGAAGTTCTTTGGTAGTAATTAGAGTATTTAAAGTCACATTATCTTCCTCTATGACGAGAGAAGGAATCACTTGGAGTACTTTCTACTATGCCTCATGGTTTAGTGGTTCTAGCTTAAATATTTGGGTAAAGTATTATCTTGTTATATCTTTCATCACTTCCCATGTGTGTATTGAATCATCTATTTTTATCTTAAAGGATGAGATGAAATTATATGACCGTCTTGCTACAAGAGATTTATGGAAGAAGCTAGTGTTCCTATATCCCTCCTAGAGCCATTGGATCCTAGGTTTTTGTATCCATAGGGTATCTTATATTTTGTTCCATTACTCTAGTTGAGTAATAAGCCTAGCCTCCTCCTTTATTTATATCACAATAGTTTCATCTATTCATATATGCTCATTTAGGTTCTCAAGTTTGGTTAAAATATGTTGTTTATTTTCCTTTATATCACCAAAATCCATCCATTTCCATGTTCTCAATTTGTATTTGAGGTATTGAATCCTCCTCACAGAGTTGGAAATATTCATAACATGACTAGGTTTCCCTTCCTACCACCATTATTGAAGCTTATCTCAAAAACTATTATCTTGAAACCATATTAGTTAGAATCTAAAAGGACCACAATTGGGTCTGGTCTCCCACACTTCCATGAACATGAGCCAATGATATGATTCTGCATTATTTTATGTTTGTGCTCTTGGAATATATCCATTTTCTTAAAAACTCCTTTGATAACATAAAATTGTCTAGTCTTTCTAGAATCCATGTTGGGCCTTGCCTTTTGTTATACCAGGTCATCATACTTCTAGTTAGTTTAATATCTACCAGATGAAGATATATAATATGCTTTGTCATGAGGTCATTACTACTATCTAAAGTTTTATTCCTCCTATCTTATCTTCCAATGAGAGTTTGGTGTTGAAATATCCACCAACAAGCGACCAAGCTCTAGGGAAATGACCAATAATATAGGCTATATTCCTTCATTGTTATCAATTTTCATCAAAGCTCATAGGTGTGTATGCATTGAGAGATAGCATATGCTAAGGATAATGTCTAATTTGGGCCAATAAAGCTATAATCTCCCAACTTCCCATTATTTGATGTATCAGTATCTCTTTTGAATCCCAAAGACAAGGCACTCCTCTAGATGCTCCTTAGGAGCTTAGGGATTCCACCCTATATGAAGGCCAAACATGTTTGGAAAATATCTACATTTCTTCTACTTGCACTTTTGTTTCTTGAATGAAAAACATCTACAAATGATGTCATTGAATCATTTATTTTATTTTATTATGCTTTGTCGAGCTACCCTTAAGCCCTTGAATATTCTAAGTGGTGCACTTCATCAAGCATAGGAACTAAAAATATGGATAAGATCCTTGACCTTACCTATTGCTATCAACTTTACACATTCTTTTCCTATTTTATGTTAAGTAGTATTCCTTCCTGCTCTTTTGTGTGTTTCTAGAATCATCATTTTAGTAGACTCCTCACTCACTCCTATTGGTTTTGAGATTGACTTCAATATTGGAATTGGTGAGAATATCACCATGGCCTTACCAAACAATTAATAGGTGCCATCTCCACTATCTATTCCTATATGAGTTCCTCCATTTGATTGGTTAGAGTCCTTTTATTTCTCTTGGACCCTTTTTTTATTTTGGGATATCTTCAACTTTTGGGTTAAGTTCTCTTGTGGGCTACTTGGTAGACCTAGAATTGGCTTAGTATTGGGATTTATTTCTCCAATAATTGGTTCCCTTATAACGGCTTGAAGAGGATTTTTTAGGATATTTATCTCCATGATGTTCTCTTGTTCATCCATTGGAACCTGTTTTATAGATGTTTGATTTATCTACCTATTTTTTTATTTAAGTTGTTGGAAACCTCCAGGGGTCATTTCCTCTTGTGCTGCTTTGGGATCCAATATTTGAAATCCTAAGCTAAGTGATCATATTCATGATAAATATTACACCTAAATAGGATATTATCATAATCTACATCTTGATCTTAGGTATCCTACCCAAACTATAGAGTGATATTTTTTGGAAAGGGCTTGTCAATGTTGATGAGAATACAAATTTTGGCATAAATAGTTTATTCAAACAAGTTTGTACTACTGGCTATCATCATTTAATATCCTAGAGTATTGCCTATGCCATAAATATAACTTGGTTCTAGAACTTATAATGCAACCCAAAAAGGCTCACCCAGATTGGAGCTATTGAAGGCATTTCCTCTTTTACCTTGAACTTGTTATTTAAGGGATTCATTAAAAACCTTTGCCCTATCCAAAAACCAAGGACCCCCTTGGAAAATGTGTTCTCTATCCTCTCACTATTTAAAATAAATAAAAATTAACCACTAAAGTAACCAAAAATATTTAACTTAACTCTAGTTCTCCATTGTCTAGCAGCCCACATCTTGGAAGTAAGGAGACCCGAATGAAGACCCAAAAATTGATAAATTAATCCTTTGTGTTCTATAGTGTCAATATCAATTTGTATGTATGACATCTGAAGTTGGAATATGGAAGATCCATTCATTACTTTCATACACCTCAAGGCTATTTTCTTAGAGTCTATTTTAGGCATTCTCAAAGGTTTGTGAGAAATCATAGAGTTATTAACTATAGTTTTTTGTAGTTGTCCTCCTTTTAAGGCATCTCAAAAGGTCATATTTGGAAAAATTTCACCAGAATATATTTTAATATTTGGGATCAACTCATTTTTCATGTTATGACCAACAACATTCACCTCTGCTTTATTACTTTCTAACGGTCCAATTTTAGTCCCCTTTTTAGACATTTCCACTTGTTGCAATATAACCCTAGCTTCTTGTTTTAATTTCAAGAATTTACCTCTTGTGCATTTGCACCCTGGTTTTGCCATTGTTTGGGATTGGCTACTATGAAGTTGAATAAGTGTTTATATTTCTCTTTTTGGAGTGGTTCTTGGAATGGGATCTTATCATGGGCTTGTAGTATTTGTTCCACCTACATGTTCTCATAGTAATTTTGGCCCTTCTTGAAGCCCATGTCCTTTGGCTTATTTTTTGTATATTGTTCTTGTTCCCATAAAGTTCTCATTCATCCACCATATAGGAATTGATTGTTATTTTATCAATCGACCTTTATAAACCCTTAGCCAATGGTATTTGAAAACCCTCCACTAGGGATCGCTACAAACCTCTTGTCTCTATTGCATTTTGGACCTGCATCTGCACCTCTACCTACATTGTAAACCCTTTGTGACAAATAAAATGAACCATTCCATAGAAATGAAAAAATAATATTTGATATTATAAATAAAGCTTTCTTGGTTACAAAATAGTCTTTTGATTACAATAAGACCTCCCAAAGGGGAGGTTTTTCTTTTCACAATGAATCTTATGGTGCTACAAAATTTCCCTAGGTCACCCTCAAATGGTTGGGTGGGTTTTTCTTGAGCCTTATTGCTTAACCACCCTATACCTTATGCCACTCCAAATTCCTACACAAAATCCCACAAGAAATTACTAGTAGCATCTATTGGGCCTTTCTATATAAGGCCCAAATTCATAAAAGTGTTATTACAAAACTTACAGAAACCTTGATAAAAGTTATAAAAGGTATACAAAAGGTTACTGTTGGTCAAAATTATTCCCTAACGGAAAGGTTTGCATGCCTAAAAACCTTGACTAACATTGAGTGACCATGATGGCCTAGCGAGCTATGCGGGTCACACTCTGGAGAAGGTAGGTTCCTAGGGGTCCTAGCTAACTATACCTAGGGAAAAGAGAAATGAAAGAAAAGAAATAAAGTTGAAGCTAGAACTTAAATAGGGATGGATTCAATCACATCAAAACACATGCACAACAAACCTTAACCATTGCAAGAGATACATGTGAACTACCCAAAACATTAGCCAACACTACTCTTATCTAACATCTATTGCACTTGATTGAAAGTAAATTCCAAAACTACCAAATGAAATGCATGAAATCTAGACTGCAAAATTAGAGAATATTCATTCAACCAGCTTTAGGAAAGATAAGCATTCAATCCTTACATATTTAAGATATTAATTAGAGACCAAATAGTAATACACTTGCATTTATTAAATGGAAAAGCTTTACATATGAGTTGTAACGGCTAAAGAGATACCCTTAGAATGAATTGCATTTTAGTATAAATAGATATTACAATAAATATTGCATTCAATACAATGGGTGGTATATGAGATAATGTGGCTGCACCAATGGGGGTGACCATGTTGCAAATTTCTTCTAATATTCTACAATCTGTGGTGTAAGATGTCTACTAGAAGGAGGTAGGTAGTACAACTTGAATCTAGACCCCTGATCAATTCTACCTTGTCTGATCGATCTGATGGATCATAAATTTATTAACCTACTCCTTGAATGAAATGGCAATTAAATGCACTATCAAGCCTCTCTAAGTTGATCGCTTCCATGGATTCGAGACTCAACCTGCTACCATGCACTAAACGGGCACCAAACATCTTTATTGTTAGCTACCCATTGTGTATCCTCATAAAAGGGATATTAATTTTCTTCCTATAGAGGTCTTCTGATGTGGTGAAAATTCCAATATGGGTGAACATTTAGGATATGTTGACTTCTCGCTATCGATCCAAACCTTCGCTCATTATGCTTCATCTTCTTCAATGCGGGTTTTTAAACTCCACATTATTTTCCATCTTGGGTATGATTTTGGTATCATTTAGGGAATGAGAGATACCCAAACCTCCACTTGGTCCTTTAGTAGCTTATGTCTTATTTTTGTGATGGGGATTCAAGGCATCTCAAAGGCTTTGTGGATGCCCAATTTCCCATTTGGTGATATTTGCACACCTCTTTACCACTTTTGAGACAAAATTTTGGGATTAGTCCTAGGCTTGATAGTATCCCATTTCTATTCCCTTTGCTTTGGCTTATGGGTAGAGCTTTGAGATCCCATTCTTCTACCCAATATGATTATGATGAGATTTTGGGAACAACCTAAAATTCATGCATTAATATTACCACGCCTTACAAGACTTAGTCGATTTTCATGCTTTTCATTGGTGGTCTTTTAGAATTCACACAATACCTCACATCATCCCATTTATCTATCCATTAGCACTTAGCAATATTTTTTATTTCCTTTTGATGCCACACAGGTGGACCAAGAAGCATATGCCTCTTTCACCACTAAACTCCTACCACTTACATTATAGCCTACATAGTCTTCAAAATATTCCACCATAGCTCTACTGGATACCAAAGGTTCTTTTCTCTCCAACCCACAACCTGATACTCATAGGCCTGCTCCAAAATATTTCTTATTTAACAAACATCATCTTGTCCATAAAAAAGGCCGACTGGGTGACAAATGCAAAAATTTTACCCACACTCTTGGCATATCACAGGGAATTTTCTCTTTGTGGGAACAAGGACCTAGAAAGACATCTTTCAAAAAAAAGGACTTCCAAACGGGGAAAGAAAGAAAAAAAGGATAGAAAAGACACAAATGAAAGCAGCTATGGGAGGCTGCAAAATAAATGAGGGTGGTGGATGATGGGGTGGGAACTATGCACACAAAATGCTGGGAAAAATGGAGAAAAAAAAAAGAAGGGGGACCAAAAGGGATAAAATAGGACAAAAAGAGAGGGCAGGGTGATAAACAAGAGCAAGAAAACATATAAGGGAAGGAAAAGGGGAAAGAGGAAGCAGTAGGAAGACAACAAGTACTACTACCCAAAAGAGTTAGTGACAACAAGCACAAGGGGGAGATAGAAGAAGAAGAAGGATGTAGAAAAGTAATGAAACAAAATGTAAGGCAATCCTGGGGCTATTCCATGATAATTTTAGGATGAATTACCCAATCCATGGGACACCCCCACATATTGAATTCCTATTAACATACTCCATTGTAGCCCAAAATAGATAGAATGCCAAGGACATTTATCCACATTTTTATAGCCTCTCTTCTTTATGCAATCCAACAGGACTTGTTCAACTCATTAGAATTTATAGTGAACACCCTCAACTATGCTCTTAGATTCATATTTAAGGTTTGTGCGCTTGCGAACCTTGACCAACATTGAGTGACCATGATGGTCTGGTGGGTTGCATGGGTCACTCTCTAGGGAAGTTTGGTTCCTAGGGGTCCTATCTAACTATGCCTAGGGAAAAGGAAACAAAAAGAAAAGAAAGAAAGCTAAAGCTAGAACTTAAATAGGTATGGATTTAACCACATCAAAACACATGCACATCAGACCCTAACCATTAAAAGAGGTACATGTAAACTACGTAACAAATCAGACTACCATACTCTTATCTAGCATATATTGCATTTGGATTGAAATCAAATGAAATGCATGAAATCCAGATTGTAAAATTAGAGCATATTCACTCAACTAGCTTTACCAAAAATAAGCATTCAATCCTTACACATTTAAGAGATTAATTGAAGACCAAAAAATAATACACTTGCATTTCTTGAATGAAAAAACTTAACATATGAGTTGTAATGACTAAAGATTCACCCTTAGAATAACTTGCATTCTAGTATAAATAGACCATACAATAAATATTGCATTCAAGACGGTGGGTGGTGGATGAGACAATGTGGTTGTGCTAGTGGGGGTGACCATGTTGCAGATTTTTTCTAATATTCTACAATTTGTGGTGGAAGGCATCTTCCAAAAGGAGGTAGGCCGTACAACTTGAATCTAGACCCCTGATCAATTTTGCCTTGTCTAACTGATCTGATGGATCATAAATTTATCCACCTGCTCCTTGAAGGAAATGGTAATTAAATGCACTATCAGACCTCTCAAAGTTGATTGCTTCCATTGATTCAAGACTCAATATGATATTCCCTACTAAACAAGAACCAAACCTCTTTATTTCCAGCTACCCATCATGCATCCTCACAAATGGGATGTTGCTTTCCTTCTTGTAGAGGTCTTCTGATGTGTCAAAAATTCCAATATGGGTAGACTTTTGGGATTTGCCCACTTCTGTCTATTTACCCGACCTCCACCCACTATGCTTCATCTTATTAATGGTAGATTTTTGGGCTCCACATCATTTTCCATCTTGGGCATGATTTAGGGATCCTTCTGGGAGATGAGGGATACCCAAACCTATGCCCGATCCTTTAGAAACTTGTATCTTATTTTTATGGTGGGGATTCAAGGCATCTCAAAGGCTTGATGGATGCCCAATTTCTTGTGATGAGTTTCATTATTATCATCATTTAATTTTCAATATTTTTCAAATCCAGGTCGGTGTCCAAGGTTGTCTACAATAGAAGGTTTTGACAAGTTACAATTCAAGCAACTAGTTCACAAGATTTATTTGGTGAAAAAAATATTTGTTTGGTTGTTTTTAGATCACACTAATACTAATTTGCAAAATTGAAGCTAATTTAACTTATAGAATTGAAATTGCAGAATTTAACACTTAAGCTACAGTTGTAGGAAATTGACAATTGTAGAATCAAAAAATATATTTTACGTTTTCTAATTGAAATGAAAAAAATGAAAAATTCTAAATTGAAATATTATTAATTTAACCATGCTAAATTGAAAATGCTAATCTACTAGAAAAATTGTTGCAAAATCTTATCAAAAAATGTTGTTGCAGAAACTTGTCAGAAAAGTTGCTAAAATTAGAAAATACAGAAAATAGAGGAAATACAAGGGAAATAGATACACACAAAATAGGGGTCAACTAGTTGTAAACAAAATCACAACACATTAAAACTAAAAATACAACAAAATATTTTTCTAAAATAGGGGTTAGTTCTGTTACAAAAAATAAGCAAGAAATTGACAAAATTACTATGAACAAAAATTGTCAAAACCTACAATAATTACTCCTTCCTTCCAGACCTCAGAGTGAGACCTTGATTCCTGGTCTAGAAGAAGGAATATTCCCTCCAAAACTAAATACTAATCACTCATGTACTCATAAATTCACACATGTAAATAAAACTACACTTTATTTAAAAATTGCTAATTCAAACTGCAACGGTTACAATAATTTTTTGACTCCTATTCTCACTAATGGACTTCTCTGACTAACTCAACCAATGAGTGAGAAGTCCTATTTATACTTTTTATTACATTCATACTTACAATTACAAAATAAATTATCTTGTTATCCCTGCATGATTTTCTTGTGTTGTTGCAACAAACTCGGTCTATTTCAGGATAAAATCTATTGCAACAATTATATGTGCATATTTCCATGCTTCAAATACAATGGGAAATGGCTCAGAATGGTTGAAATATGGTTTTTACACATATCCTTATATTCTCCTATCTCCTTCCTTGCAAATTGGATGTGAATTGTACAATTACTATTGGAATGGATTGTGTCTGCCTACATTCCAGAGAGCTTCGGATATCAGTTAGGATAAGTTAGATTTAGTATTGCTATCAACAAAACCATGTGGGCGTGCTTCTAGGTGTATTATAAGTCTTTCCTAGTCTCCCTTAATATTTTCCAATCGATTCCACTTGTTTTTGTTGACCATTTCCATGCCTTCCTTTAATTTGATAGGTGGTTGGAATTTGTATGGAGTTGTAACTATAGTGTCCTATTTTTTAGTAGAATAGCTGATATGGTGCCATGTCATCTCAATAGTTTGATTTTATCATGGGAAAACATTCAAAATATTTTATCCAATCACAAATCACAACATGCTTATTTGCCCTTAATTTTCTATTCTATTTTACCAACAAAAATCATGCAAAAATAGTCATAAAATGCAAAAAAATAGTCAAAACATGGGTACAGTATTCTTAAACATCCAATCATGCAAACATCAATAAATAACATACTTTAATAAACTATTTGGCATAAAATGATATTAAATATTGGTAAATAACAATTTTTCTATGTAAAACATGTAGCAAAATGAGGTATTTTTGGGCCTCATCATTCCCCCCCAAATTGACTTGATGCATGCCCTCATGCATCCTAATTCCCCATAGCAATACTCAAGTTACCTGTTAAACAACATCATTTGCCACCAGAGAAATTCTTCTTATTGCACTGCCTTAAGAATTTTGAAATTAGACACAAGTATTTCACATTTGTTTTTCTATAATTTTGCAATTTTTTGTTTTACAATCTTCTCCCTATTTTGTTCTTGTAATGGCTTCGTTGCTTGACCTTATTTTATTGACCCATTACTATTTTTTTATTTTTTTGAGTGGGTCAAAAATATCCTCTATTACTTGGTTGCACCTCAGGTAATTTTTTAAAAAATTTCTTCTTGTACTGTAGCTTAGTCTAGTTTTGATTTCTAATATATGCAATTTGAACGAGATTCTATTAAAACCTATTTTCCTCTTTTTTCATCATTGGATGGTGTAGGAGGTGCCATTTCTTGTGTTGTAGTAGTTTTTGTAATTTTTACAATTTTGTTTCTTTTTGAACAAAACTTGTATAAGTTGATTTGTATCTACCTGCAGTGATGTGTATAAGTTGATTTGTATCTACCTGCAGTGATGTACTTACTTGTAGTGGGGTTGCTTGAACTTTAGGGACTTCACTTTTTGATGTGATTTTCTCCTTTGGTTGTTCTAGAGTTGTATCTGGGCATTATGACATAGTTTCTGTATATTTTGGAGTTGTTTCTATACATTCTAAAGTTGCTTTATAATAAGGTTGTTTAGTTGTAGAATATTCCAGAGCTTATCCTAGAATCTGAATCTGCATTCAAAAGTGCTGAAATGGCTTATTTTTAAAAATATTTCAAAAATTTGTATTATTGGTCCATATCCAGGGTATGTGAGTCTTCCATGATATCTACAATCCCTTTACCATCCCTTTTTTCAGGTGTTATTTATTATTATGCATGTTGTTGTGCTACTGCTACAACAATCAGAATAGGGATAAGGTATAATTCCAAGTTATCTTCATCAATCTATGAGGTAGTTGTAGGATGTATTCTTGCATTATCCCTTTTAGAACCTACTCTTCCAATTCAAGTAAAATATTTGCTATCTCTCTACCATAATCTAGAATTATGGGCAGTTCCTCCAATGGTGTCAATATTCTTTTTAATTCCTAATTTTCCTACAATAATTGATTAATATATTCATATTTATCCTTAATTGTTGCTTCTCTCATTTAAATCTAGGTCTGTTGGGTATTAATGATTACCCTAGTAGTCTTCACATGATCATATGGCTCATATTCCTCAAATTATTCAAATTTTGAAGAATAATAAGTAGGGAAACTTACTATATGTGGTGATTGTGGCTCTGCAAGCTCTTTACCTTTTTCAAGTGATTGGTCCTCTACAAATGATTCTGCCTCCTTATTAGGTATATTTTTGGCAACCACATCTTCAGCTTCATATTCATATTATTGTATTATAAACTTCCTCCTTTTTCTAGATTTAGATGGTGCAAAACAAGTTATACTAATGGTTGTAGTTGTATTATATTATCTCTTCCTTGAACTCCTTCTTAGAGGAGGGGGTGAAGGTGGTTGGGTATATGTTTCAAAATATATTTCTTTTGTGTTAATTTCCTCTATAACAAAATTTTCTCTTAGTCTTCCTGACCATCTCAACTACTATGTATTGATTGCTTCACTAGTTTATCTTGTGTCTGCCATTTGTCCTTCTGCAGACTAGTCTGAAAAATCTGTAGAATTTGTTCTTTCCTCCTTCGTTGAATCTACTGGTTCTGATTATGCAGGTACCTTTGTTTGAGAAAAAATTTTAGTAACCCTATCACTAAAAGTGACTTTCTTAATATTTGGTTGTTTTGTAGGGGTATTTTTAGATTTCCTCTTACAAAAAAAATTGTTTCAACTGCAATTTTTTTCAACTGCACTCTTATTTTTTTTTTAGCTTTGCTATTTTGAAACCAACTGCAATATTTTCAGCATTTCTATGATTCTACATGTTTTAAAGCACTTTAACCATGATGTTTCAGGGCTCTACCTGCAACTCTATTTGTATGCAACCAAGGGCAGGATAGGGTATTTCTTGATATTTTGAACAAGGTGTTCCATTTGTAATCTCCAATTTTAAATATTTTATACCATATACTCAATTATCATACATTACTTGCTAAATGTTAACTATGATCAAATGTAAGAAACACATACCTCATTATCCTAAAAATTTATCATACATCTTACAAAATGCTATTTTCGATGATTGTTAGCAGGCTACCTGAAAGCAAAAACATATCATGTGTAGTAAGTGAGTTCTATACAATGATGGATACTACTACGAAGGCAAACATGCAAAAAACCCGGTTTTCATGTAAATCCTAATTCAATATCACCTTCAAAAATGTTTTCACTATTGAATTATTCTTTTTTTTCATCTCTCTTTTTCTTTTTCATCTTTCTTTCTCTTTTTTCAAAATTTTCATCTTTCTTTTTTCTTTGTTTTTTTAGGAGCTTCAATGAGAGAGAATGTCTCTCATGAGGCTTCAATGAGAGAGAATGTTTCTCATTTTTATCTATATATGAACAATCCTTATTTTGCAAGAACACATATTTTTCTCGAAGAAAACAATAACAAAGAAGCATCAACCTTTATTTCCATATGAGCAATACAAATATTCTCATATCATCATTTCCTCCTTATTGCTGAAAATGAAGTATTGACTTCATTCTTTCTCCTCCTTTCTAAAATTGATGGATGTCCTCATACATCCTCATTTTTTGGGACATGCCTTATGCTACAACTCTTTTTTATTTTCTTTTTTCTATTTTCTTTCTTTTTTTCTCTTTTCTTGTCTCTTTTTTGTTTTTTTCATGATTCAAAGATATGATCATTCAGAATCTCTATCAGAAGAGGAAGCCTCTTCTATCATATGCATGTTTGATTGTGATAAATATCAAGCTAATTCCACCTTTGTTAGTGTCTTATGGTACAATCGTAAATTATTTCCATTCACCACTAATGTCCTCCTTGAATCATCAAATGAAGAAAGTTGAACAATCCCATTCTCAAACACTTATGGTTCATCCTTACTACTCCTAGTATGATCATCGTGCTACATTCTCGATTATTGTTGAACGAACTTTGTTTGGTGAAGTGCTTCTGATGCAGGAGCATCCGAGGGCAGCAGAGCAATCCTGCACCAACCAACAAGGAAAGAAGCTAAGGCGGACGGAGGGTCACGAAATCGTGACCAAATCAAGAAGCAGGGCAAAGGCAGACGGAGGGTCGTGAAATCACGACCAAATCAAGTAGCAGGGCAAAGGCGGACGGAGGGTCATGAAATCACGATCGCAACGGAAGCAGAGGCTACGACAGTGCGAAGGGTCACGAAATCGTGACCAAAATAGAAACAGAGGCTACGGTAGTACGGCGGGTCGTGAAATCGTGACCGCAATAGAAGTAGGGGCTACGGAAGTACAGAGGGTCACGATTTCATGACATGTCGCAAAATCACGATTGTAGCTTAAGAACGAAGGCACAGCAGAAAGACGTCGCGATATCGTGACATGTCGCGATATCGCGACCAAAGCAGAGGAAAGGGGGACTCGATGGAAATACATCGCGATATCGCGACATGTCGCGATATCGCGGCCAAAGTAGAGGAAAGAGGGACTCGATGGAAATACGTCATGATATCGTGACATGTCGTGATATCGTGGCCAAAGCAGAGTCGAAGATGAAGAAGTGGAATGTGACACGTGGCGAACACCTGGGCAACGAAACGACATGGGGAGGCGAACGAAAGGTTCAGGAAGAGTAAACGAAGGGCCGCCAGCTGGAAATGGAGCATCACCCAAGAACCTTTAAAAAGGGAAACAAAGGCATGCACAAAGGATGGAAAAATTTGCATAATCGAGGAGGTAATCACATGGCATTTCCAGATTGGAGAAAGCGAAAAAGACGCCATTCTTTTGTGACTTAGGAATAAACAGTCGTGATTGTAATTTTTGGCTGTGATTGTAATTTTCGGCCGTGACTGTAATTTTTGGGCTACATGCGAATGAAATAAAACTATCATTTTTTTTTTGTGAACACGGTGCTGTGACTGTCATATTCGATGCATGCAAATAAATAAACTGTTCTCTTCTTCTCTGTAATGTGGTACTGTGACTGTGATATTTGGTCGTGTGTGAATAACATAAAAATGTTTTCTTTGTCTTTGTGATTCTGGTTCGTGATCAAGTGGTATCAGAGCAAGTGATTCTGAGTGTGCAAACAGAACGTCGAATGTGATGCAGTTTGCACCAGGATCTATGGAAGGATTCTGAGAAGAGAGAACGGGAGTGCCTGAGTAGTGTAACAGAGAAGTCGTGAGCAGGATGCCTCCAAAAAGAAATCATGGTCATGGGAGAAATGTGGCACAGGATGAAGATTTCAGAGCGTTGCAAAGACAAGTGCAAGCCCTGCAGGAAGAATTGCGAAAAAGTACCGAACCTAAGGGAGAAGAACCGAGCGACGATGAAGCCTGGGAAACTGAGGGTCCGTTAGATGATGAAGATGCATTGGATCCTTTTGAAGCTAGACAGTTGAAAGCTCTATCTCAGGCCGGGAAGAGACCAAAGTTTGATGTCTCTATATATTCTGGGCACCTCAACCCAGAAGAGTTGATTGACTGGATCAACGATATGGAAGAATACTTTGAGTATGAGGAGGTGGCGGATCTAGACCGGATAAAATTTGCAAAAACAAGATTAAAAGGCCATTCTAGTTTATGGTGGAAAGGAATACAACTCGAAAGAAATAAAAATGGAAAGGAGAAAATAACCAGATGGGACCGAATGGTGGAGAAGCTGAAGAGACAATTTATTCTCGTAGATTACGAGTTGGACCTGTTGAGGAGAATGCAGAGTCTGAGGCAAGCAGGCAAGTCTATCCAAGAATACACAGAAGAATTCTACAAGATCTCCATCAAAACTGGCCATTCGAGGGCTAATAAGGAGAAGGTAGCTAGATACATCAACGGGTTGAGAATGAACATTTAGGAAGAGCTCATCTTGATCAGAATAGCCACCATAGAAGATGCATACCAGTTGGACTTGAAGGTAGAAGAGAAACTAAACAGAAGATTCGAAGGCAACCAGAGAGGAAGGGATCGTGGTGGAAGAACCGGTGGAAGAACCAATGGAGGAAATTACCGAGACTAGAAGAAGACTGTGGAAACAAGCAAAACCCAGGAATAGAAACCTGTTTCCAGTGTGGAGAAGAAGGACACCGATCATACGAATGTCCTCAACACCAAGAAAGGACGGATAGGAGACTTGAGGGTCATGCCAGAGCTGCTGTGGCAGATGAAGATGCAGAGTCAGAACACTCTAAAGAGGCAGAAGGAGGAGAAGTGTTGATGATGAAAAGAACACTGTTGAATGAGGAAAAAGAACCAAAACAGAGGAAGATCCTGTTTCACACAAGGTGCAAATGTGTAGGGAAGGTCTGCAATGTTATCATTGATAATGGTAGCACAAACAACTTAGTTTCAGAAGAGATGGTTACTAAGTTGAATTTGGGGAGGAGGAAGCACCCGCATCCATATCGAATTTCATGGTTGCAGAAAGACCACAGAGCACTTGTCAGTGAACAGTGCTTGGTCAAATTTCACATTGGGAATTATCAAGATGAGGTCCTATGTGATGTATTGCCAATGGATGCTTGTCATGTGTTGTTGGGAAGACCATGGCAATTTGATAGACGTGCAGTGCATGATGGGCATGCAAATACATACTCTCTGACAAAGGATGGAGTACGTCACAAATTAAAGCCATTGAAGGAACTGGATGAGAAAGTGTGCGATAGTGCGGAATCGCCTGGTGGATGGAAGACAGTTTTTGGATGGCCTGAAAAGGGATTCAATGTGTTATGCATTAATCCCTGCTGTCAAGAAATAACAGTACACAGATGCTCCAGTAGAGGCCGAACATCTGTTAGAAGAATTTCCAGACATCATATCAGATAATGTGCCTGAGGTTTTACCACCGATGAGAAAGATCAGTCACCATATTAATTTGGTACCTGGATCTAGTTTACCCAACAAGGCAGCCCAAAGAATGACTCCTGTGGAAAGTGAGGAGCTGAGCAGGAAAGTTCATGAGTTGTTGAAAAAGGTACTGATTTGAGAAAGCTTGAGTCCATGTGTGGTACCTACAGTACTAACACCAAAGAAGGATGGGGAGTGGAGGATGTGTACGGACTCCCGAGCTATAAACAAGATAACCATAAAATACAGATTTCCATTACCCAGAATGGATGATATTATGGACTGTTTGAGTGGAGCCAAGTACTTCACCAAGATTGACCTAAAAAGTGGCTATCATCAGATTCAGATCAAAGAAGGAGATGAGTGGAAAACTGCTTTCAAAACCAGAGAAGGTTTATATGAGTGGTTGGTCATGCCATTTGGGCTAACCAATGCACCAAGCACTTTCATGCGGTTGATGAATGAAGTGCTAAAGGAGTTCTTAGGCAAGTTTGTTATTGTCTATTTGGATGACATTTTGATATTCAGAAGAACCCTGGAAGAGCACTTGATGCACATCAGGAGGGTTTTTGAGAAGCTGAGGGAAGAACAGTTGTTGATCAACTCGAAGAAGTGCAATTTTGTGAAGAAGGAGTTGGTATACCTAGGATTTGTCATCTCAATTGAAGGTCTGAAGATGGACCCAGAAAAGCTGAAGGCTATCATTGAATGGCCTACTCCAAGAAGCACTTTTGAAGTGAGATCATTTCATGGTTTAGCCAGTTTTTACAAGAAATTCATCAAAAATTTTAGCAGTATTTGTGCACCCCTTACAGAAACAATGAGAGGGGATAGGAAAGACTTTAAGTGGACCTTGGGAGCTAACAAAAGCTTTGATATGTTGAAGAAGAAGGTCACTGAGCAACCTGTTTTAGCACTTCCATATTTTAACAAGGTATTTCAGGTAGACTGTGATGCCAGTGGTAGTGCCATTGGAGCTATCTTTGAGTCGGGGAAGGTAAGCCTATTGCTTACTTCAGTGAGAAACTCAATGATGCCAGGAAAAAGTATTTAGTGTATGATCAAGAATTCTATGCGATAGTTCAGTCCCTAAAGAAGTGGAGACATTATTTGCTGCCAAAAGATTTTGTGTTATATACTGATCATCAGGCCTTATAGTATATAAACAGCCAGGGAAAACTGAACCAAAGGCACTTGAAGTGGGTTGAGTTTCTCCAAAGCTATACCTTTGTGTTAAAGCAGAGAAGCGGAAAATCAAATAGAGTTGCAGATGCCTTAAGCAAAAGGCAGAATTTGCTGATTGAAATGACAGTGGAAGTGGTAGGATTCGAAGAACTGAAGTGCCTATACCCAGAAGATCCTGCTTTTGCAGAAGCCTGGATGGCTTGCTTGGCACCTGTTACTGTGGATAGGACAAAATGGTTGGATTTTCCAATCCAATATGAAATGTTGTTCAGAGGAAGTAAATTATGCATTCCAAGGAGTTCCATGCGGGAAAACTTAGTCAAAGAGAAACACAGCGGAGGACTGGCTGGACATTTTGGCCAGGATAAGACCATTACCTTGGTGAGTGAGAACTATTACTGGCCGCAACTACAACAGGATGTGAACAGGTTTGTGTAGAGTTGCAGAATATGCCAGATGGCAAAGGGAGTGAGGCAGAACACGGGACTATATCAGCCGTTACCCATACCGGAGAGGCCATGGGAGGACATCAGCATGGATTTCATTCTTGGGTTGCCGAGAACACAGAGGGGAAATGACTCTGTATTTGTGGTGGTTGAAAAATTCTCCAAGATGGCACATTTTATTCCCTGCTAGAAAACAAGTGACATGGTTCACATTGCAGGGTTATTTTTCAAGGAAGTGGTACGACTTCACGGTCTACCAAAAAGCATAGTTTTTGATAGAGATACAAATTTTGTTGGGTATTTTTGGAGAAAATTATGGAAGAAGTTGAAGACAGATCTGAAGTTCAGTTTTGCATACCACCCACAGACTGATGGACAGACAGAGGTGGTAAATAGAAGTCTGGGTAATTTATTAAGAAGCTTGATAGCAGATAAACCAAGGGATGGGATTTGGTTTTGCCGCAGGCAAAATTTGCATACAACAATTCTGTCAAAAGGAGTACAAACAAATCTCCGTTCCAAGTCATATATGGAAACAGCCCAATAAATGTTTGTAAACTAAGAAAATTAGATAAAGGAGAAAAGTGCAGTGCCGAGGCTGAGGAATTTGCGAAACAGATGAAAAACCTGCATAAAGAAGTAAAGAAACAAATTACAAAAATGAATACTCAGTACAAGACAAGAGCAGACCAAAAGAGGTGGTTCAAAGAGTTCGAAGTGGGAGATGAAGTCATGGTCCATCTCAGAAAAGAAAGGTTTCCAGCCAAAACTTATAACAAATTGAAGATGAAGAAATTTGGGCCATGCAGAATACTGGAAAAACGGGAGTCAGGCAATGCATATAAAGTGGAATTGCCAAGTGGGCTTGACATTTCACCTATTTTTAACATATCAGATTTAGTGAAATACCATGAAGGGGATAGTAGTGAGGCACCATGTGCAGAGTTGTGGAGTACTCCAGCATCTACTCCAACCACAGATGAGATAGAGGAAATACTAGACACAAGAGAAGGCAGAAGTACTAGAAACAGACATTATTTTGAATATTTGGTCAAGTGGAAGGGCAGACTGATAGAAGATGCAACTTGGTTGTTCAAAACGGAGGTTGACCTCCTAGGTCTCCCTCCAACAGTTCAGAAGTGAGGATCACTTCTCAATCTACCCCGGGTGTCTAATGCAGGAGCATCCGAGGGCAACAGAGCAATCCTGCACCAACCAACAGGGAAAGAAGCTAAGGCGGACGGAGGGTCACGAAATAGTGACATGTCACGAAATCGTGACCAAATCAAGAAGCAGGGCAAATTCGGACGGAGGGTCACGAAATCGTGACCAAATCAAGCATTAGGGCAAAGGCGGACGGAGGGTCACAAAATCACGATCGCAACAAAAGCAGAGGCTACGACAGTGCGAAGGGTATTAAAATCGTGACCAAAATAGAAACAGAGGCTACGGCAGTACAACGGGTCACAAAATTGCGACCGCAACGGAAGCAGGGGCTACGGTAGTACGAAGGGTCACGATTTCGTGACATGTCATGAAATCGCGACCACAGCTTAAGAACGAAGGCGCAACAGAAATACGTCGCGATATTGCGACATGTCGTGATATCACGACCAAAGCAGAGGAAAGGGGGACTCGATGGAAATATGTCACGATATCGTGACATGTCGCGATATCACGGCCAAAGCAGAGGAAAGAGGGACTCGATGGAAATATGTCACGATATCGCGACATGTCGCGATATCGCAGCCAAAGCAGAGCCGAAGACGAAGAAGCGAAATGTGACATGTGGCGAACACCTGGGCAACGAAACGACATGGGGAGGCGAACGAAAGGTTCGGGAAGAGTAAACGAAGGGCCGCCAGCTAGAAACGGAGCGTCACCCAAGAACCTTTAAAAAGGGAAACAAAGGCATGCACAAAGGATGGAAAATTTTGCATAATCGAGGAGGTAATCACGTGGCAGTTCCAGCTTGGAGAAAGCGAAAAAGATGCCATTCTTTTGTGACTTAGGAATAAACAGCCGTGACTGTATTTTTCGGTTGTGACTGTAATTTTCGGCCGTGACTGTAATTTTTGGCCGTGACTATAATTTTTGGGCTGCATGCGAATGAAATAAAACTATCATTTTTTTTTTGTGAACACGGTGTTGTGACTGTCATATTTGACGCATGCGAATAAATAAATTGTTCTCTTCTTCTCTGTAATGTGGTACCGTGACTGTGATATTCGGCCGTGTGTGAATAACATAAATTTTTTTTCTTTGTCTCTATGATTCTGGTTCGCGATCAGCTTCCAATCAAAGTCCATCCAATGCATTCAACTACAAAATTCTTTTATTTTGTACCTACAACAACTCAATGCCAACTTCTAAAGATGTATAAATTGTTAGTAAAGCATTAGGATGTTGGATCAATGCATTAAATAATTTTGCTTCTTGGTCATTACTCAAACAACTATTGATGTTAAAAAGCTTTTTTAGTTGTGTTTCAATTTTTTTGGACCAGGATGTATTGAATTGATTCTTTCAAAATTATGCATTAATGGATTAAGAGAGCAATGGGGTGGTATAAGAGAACGGATGATTTGTATATATTTATCAAAAATAATTCTTGAAGGAATTAAATTTGATAAATAATAATGAAAAGATGAGAGAAAATGATGATGTCATACTTGTGGTAAATGAAAGAAACTATCTTGTATTGGAATGGGTGACAAATATTTAAGTTCTTATTCTTCATTCCATTGTAATTTTTGGAGAGTCATTGGTTCATATTTAAGCTCTGAATCATGTAATTTGTTGATTAGAACATTTTCATCAAACATAAACCTTTTGGATGAATCCAAATCTTTTACATTATCCTTTACAACTATGGAGACCAAAGTTGAGGTGTTCTTTTTATTTTCCTTATTTAATTCAAGAAACCATGGAATTCCTAGATAACCATACTTAGGTGGAGTAAGTTTTCCTGCAAGCAAGTTTACTAAATTTTCATCTACTTGTATTGTTTTACGATATACTTTCTTCTTTTTTCTTGGTTTGTTAAAACACATTTTCTGAATAATCGTATTAATGATTGGTACATATTTAATATCTTGTAGTAAAGAGATTGTAAAATATAAATGTTTTAATTATTTTACCACATCTAAGTTTGAAGATGTTATTTTTGATATCTCAAATTGTTCAGGATATGATACTTTCTTCATTAAATCATTTTGAGAGAGGTTTTGTTTTTCTTTTTGTTGTTTCAATGTAGATGGTTTTCATGTTTCTTTTCTTCGGGTCCCATTTCTACATTGATAAGTGGAATAGGTCCAAGAAGTGGTCTTCTTGGATAAAATTGAGTGTTGTCATAATCACTAACAATTATTATGGTTGTATTTTTTGATTTAGCCATAGAGACATGTATTACCTTATTTAACATTATTTAGATTAGCCATAGGTTGAACTGAAAGCGAAGGTTGTTTTGCTTGTTGTTGTTGTTCCCATTGTTGTTCCCATATTTTTGGTTACAACCATGGTGGATGTTGTTGATTTGATTGTTGATTCATCCATCTAGGTTGAGACCACTCTTGGGAATATGCCCATGGTGGTTGAATCCAATGTGGTTGAAGTGGACCTAAAGTAGACCATGGCATATACCAAGGATTATTTCCCCAATTTGTAGGAAATTGAGAAGTATTTTGATATGGAAATTTAAGAAAATTACCCCCTTGTATTTTTCCTATAAAATTGAGTTCTTTCATAGGATGAGAATATTTTTCAAAGACACTTTTGAGTCCTGGTAACATTTAAAATTGATATGTGGGGTGTCTGCAGATATAAATGTTTTATTCAAAAGACATTCATGAAGAGAGTGTTGCTTCTTGTAGCTTGAAAAATAGATGGCTAAATATTTAGTGGATTCATTATTTGTGTTTATTTATCTAATTTTGTGTTAAGATAGTCTAAATTATTAGCTTTTAGATTAGCAAACTCTTCCATGAATTCTTTCAAATCATTTGTGTTATTACCAGTTTTGTGTTTTCTATGCCTTGAATGGAATTTTTTTTTATAAAGTTTAATGATTTCCTAAAATTCAAGTGTATTTGCATCTCCTTTCCCGAAAATATCCAATACATATCTTGATTCATCTTGTAGTCCTCTCAATAATATGGCTTTACTTAATCGTGATTCAACACCTCCACATCTCTTATGAACAAAAGAAAATATGTCTAGGCAATCTTCTAAAAATTCATCTTCCTCTTGTTTCATTCTAAGAAATTCATCATTTTGATTCTTGATTTGACAATATTCTTGGTATCTCTCAAAAAATATATTTTCCATTTCATCCCAAGTTTGAAATGAATCGGGTTCTAAGGTTATGAACCATCGTAGGACTGATTCTTTAAGAGTGGAAGGAAATTTGATCTTTTGAATTTCATTAGTGTAATCATGAGCTTGACATACAATCTTAAACTCAAATAAAAATATATCAAGATCTTTAAATGTAACTTCCTTGAAAGTTGATAACATAGAAGGTGAGATGACTTTCATGGGAGATTTTTGATTAGGATCTAATTGAATGAGGTTTTAAAATTTTTTGGTAGGTGTACTAGATGCACTAGGATGGAGCACATTACTAGCTCTTTCTGGATTCTCTTGTGAGCCTACCCTTATGGGTTCCCAACAACAATTATAAATCTTATTAAATTATCCTGATTTTATGGATTTGTCAAAAGAAGGTGGTTTTGAACTACTGATTTTTCCTCCTTGTAATGATTTCTCAAGGAATTCTACACTTCATGAAGTAGATGATTATGATTCTCTAAAAATTTTAACATTTTTGGGAATCCTAATTTTAGAAAACTTTGGCATAGATTCAACCTCTTGCCATGAAATATTTCTTCCTGTGTTTTGTGAAAAGTTTGTTTTGTGTCCTCTAAATCTATTCATACTTACTATGCTTGTGTTTCTAACTTTATGAATTGCAACTATCAGTTTCACAACTATGTTTCATGCAAGTTTATTATGTTTATAATTTTACTCTAAATTTCAAAACTTAGCATAATCAAAAATTGTTTGAATATTTTATCTCCTAACATCTATGATCCCTGGCAACGACACCAAAAAAAATGAGTGTCATTATTATCATCATTTAATTTTCAATATTTGTCAAATCCAAGGCGATGTCCAAGGTTATCTACGATAGAAGGTTTTGGCAAGTTACAATTCAGACAAGTAGTTCACAAGATTTATTTGTTGAAACAAATGTTTGTTTGGTTGTTTTTTAGGTCACACTAATTCTAATTTGTAAAATTGAAGCTAATTTAGCTTATAGAATTAAAATTATAAAATTTAACACCTAAGCTATAGTTGCAAGAATTGATAATTGCATAATTGCATAATTGAAAGACATATTTTATGCTTGCTAATTGAACTGACAGATGGAAAATGCTCAATTAAAACATGATTAATTCAACCATGCTAAATTGAAAATGCTAATCTATTGGAAAAACTATTACAAATTCTTATCAAAAAATGTTGCTACAGAAACTTGTCAAAAAAGTTGTTGAAATTAGGGGAAATAGGGGAAATAGATACACACAAAATAGGGGTTAGCTAGTTGTAAACAAAATCACAACACATTGCACTTGCAAACACAAAAAAATAGATAGGGCAATGGTAGTGGAGAGGGATGAAGATGATAGCAAAATGGCTAGGGCAATCTCAAGAATCTAAACTTTATAAGAATTTTTGTGGAACTTCTAAGACTTTCTACAGTGTTTGATTCATAAAAATGACTCATCTTTTATAATATACCCTTGAACATGTTAGGGTTTTGATAATACAAAATAGGCGATTGAGATTAAAACATGAGGAATGGTGGAGATTAATCTTGGGAAAGTGACATGTATTGAGATGGATGGATGGTTGAGATTAAGTCATGGTGGATGGCTAGGGTTCATTCATATAAATACATATATATATTATATATATATAAATATAAATATAATATATTTATATATATATATATTAAATAAATACATATATAATGGATGGATATGATTGGAGGACATAGATGGATGACAAGTGGCTATATTTTGGTGTCTATAAATGTCTCTTTTTGTATCGCATTGCATGAAACACAATGCGGTGCAAAAATACAAGACACTTGGTTTGGCATGATGAAGTAGCTTTCTTTCCTTGGAGCACAAAGAGGATTTTGAAGATAAAGAATTTGCTAGTGTAGATTACCCCCTCAATTAGAAAATGAGTGAAAAATGAGTCTCACGAGCCAATTGACAGAATTATGGGGAATAATGTAAGTGAATGGTGTAAGTGCAAGTGTATGATGTAAATGCGGATGATATGAATGATGTAAATGTGGATGATATAAATGATGTAAATTGATGTCATTTTTATCCCAATGAAGAAAGGGGTTTTTACCAAGTGTAGATGCCATGATCATGTAAGATGTATCTCGTAGTGGGAAATAAAAATAAAATTTGGTTGCCCCAAGTTTGGGATGATTCCATGTTGTTGAAGAAAGTGCCTTTTGGCATCATTAAAATGCAAAGATGCAAATACAGGAAAAAAAAGAGAAAATAGTCTATCCTCGAGACCACTCATGATTGTAGCTAATTTCTAAATAGAATTTCTAAATGGTTGCTCAATCACTTTAACCGAACTGCATCCTCGAATACTAGTGTAATTGCAAGGTAAATGATGAAAGTTATCCATGTTGGGAACCCCATGGAAAAGGACATCAATGATAGTTGTTGAGCAAATTGGTCTTGGAATAGTCTCACTCAAAATATGAGGGACCCAAAAATGATTTTGTGTTCAAACAAGAGAATTTTGAATAATGATGGGTAAGTGTCCTTATGGTGGTTTACTCATCTTACCAAATTGCATGGATAGCTAATTGTTGTAATTACCAAGGTGATAGAATAGACCACTAGATACAAGGTTCACTTAAAATTTGTAGGTGAATTTGGAAAATTTTTGATGCAAATGAAATGATGAAATGATGTGATGGATGATTAGAATGATGAATATGGTCGTTTTGTGAAAATTTGGATCATTTTGATGCATTTTGAAGTTTGTAAGGTGATTTTGCAACTTTTGGTCGTAAGAAAAAATTAAGCACCCAAATCAATTTTTGGTTTCACAAAACATGATATGATGATGGAATGAATGTATGGATGCAATGTGGAGTGATTTTTTTGGAGGTAAGATACATTGTGGATCATTTTTATCTTTCTACAAATTTTGAAGCTAAACATTGGCTAGCATCCACATAATACATAGACGTTGACAAGCATTTGCCACTTTGTAGATGTTGATCAACATTTCAATGCACCTATGAACATCCATGGGTGTTTTAGCATATGAAAAACAACTATAAAAATTTTGCAGAGGTAAAATTAGATTCATTCTTGCATTCACAAGTTTTAGAAACTACATTCGAAGGAGAGTGAGTGAATGAAGGACTGAGGTTGACGGTGATGGAGGGTACAGATGCAGTCGTAGGAGTGAAGGTGGTTAAGGTAATTGCCCTTGGCACTCTTGTTTGGAATTTGTGCAATTTTGTTTTAGTTATGCAATGAATGTAAAATAAATGTGCATGCATTGTGTGTGTTGTGCTATAATTGAGGATATTGGAGGCTCAAAAATGGTTCTCACTCCTTATATCAGGGGTGAGAAAAGTGTTTTAGGATGAGCATTGGAAGTGGTTGGAGGTTGTGGGACTGGCTGGGGTAACTCATAATGATGTGGTGAGGGCATATGAGGGGTATCTCTCAGCTCCCTATTGGTGAGGTGACAATGACACTCGAGGATGTATACCACATCCTCAAAGTGCCAATGGAGGGGTTACGTGTTGAGGTTGGAAACGATAAGGGGTATGAGATGAGATGAATATTTAGAGATCAATGGTAGAATTTGAGTGTGAGGGGTGGAGGGATCAGGTACTTGGTGATGTATGCCAAGAAGGATTTGGAGGTATTGCCCACCTTGGTCATGTTCGTATTGGCCAACATAGTGGTATCGAATAGTACTGGTTGTTAGTTTCCTTGTAACATGATCATTCTAGAGTATGATATGATCGATGAAACTTGATTTTATGCATGGGCATCTACTCTACTAGCTTAGATGTACTTGGAGTTGTACGAGGTAAGGAGGAAGGTGCAAAAGGGGTTGGGTTGTAGTGTATTAATGTAGTGTTATATCTTAGAGCACTTTAGTGTGGCTCAGACTATGGGCTTACCTACTGAGGCATGGGATGGGGATAAGCCCTATGATTTGAGATGGTGGGTAACTAAGGTGTAGTTGAGTTTTCCTAGCCAGACTAGCCAAGAGTATAGAGATCTATGGATAAGTCTGACAATAGAGCAGGTATATTAGAGACCATGGTGAGGTGCCAATTGGAATAATGATAGAGAGAAACTACAGAGAGTCTGACAGGCTAGATGGGTGGTTGGGTAGTATAGGAGTGAGGTGGAGATGATCCAATTCTCACGGGTGCTACGATATTTTAGGCTACAATAGGGGACTCTTGAGGTGCCAGTGTTGTACTAGTGCCATCAGGATGAGATGAGTCTACCTTGTGTGAAGGCATGGTGGGTGACCTATGAGGATGATGAGGAGATAGATCTCCTCAATGTGGATGATGTAGAGACTACCACTAAGTATGATGTATGGTTTGCTACACAACCATCATGGGTACCTAGTCATGTAGTGTATCATGGGTACCCAATCATCGTCGATCTAGCAAACAAGGGATATGAGTGAGAGATGCAACAGAGAAGCCTCCAAAAATTGAAGGTGATGGTGGTGGCATGGATTATATAGAGGAGATTCTAGAGAGACCTCTATGTCATAGTGAGGAGGAGTGGATGAATCTTGAGCAGATTGTGGTGGATCGAGATATAGAGATAGTGACTCAAGATTCAGATATAACTCGACTACAGGTGGAGCTAGAGGTACAAACAGTTACAGGTGGAATGAGGATAGGATCGTGAGGCTCTAGGTAGAGCTAGCACAAAGGGACCATCATTAGAGGTAGGATGTACTACATATTCGATCCCAAGATAGATATATCTAAGAGTTGGAGGATCTATTGATGTAGCACCACATTGGGTTTCCAGATTGACCCTCATCCTCTGTATATGGGACTATTAGGTATAGAGAGTCTAGGCATAGTGGTTCTAGATCTAGGACTTATTTTAGGTCACATGGGTCCTCTTATAGGTGTTAGCTAGTTCTTAGATGCACTTTTTGTATATGATCCTTGGAGCTCCATTGTACATAGCCTTCATGCATTCATTTTACATATGATATTTATATATATATATATACACACATGGCTTAATTTTTTTGTGAATTCTTTCATTATGTGTGATGGATGATAATGCAACAATCATGTGTATGAATTCAAATGAATTAATGCACTAATGATCATTCATATTTTAGATTTTACTTGACCATTTATAGTGTTGTTATTTAATTAGGAGTACCAAAATGGTGGCATGTGAAATGGAAGACTCATGAAATGATATGGATGTTAATATGGAAAACTAATATGGATGTTGATATGGATGATTGATTTTTTTGTAGAGACTCAAACATACTAGTGATATTAAACAAACTCACTAGATGTTGTCTAATTTTTTCTAAGACCAAATGTGTATGTAGTGAATTCATTTACCGAATCATGAGTATGGTAATGACTCGAGGTAATCAAGAACCAATGTGTGTGCAAGTAAGTTCATTAACTCATCTTGAGTAAATTGAGATGAAACCTGTGATGGAGAAGACCAAGAAGCTAGTTTATTTGTATGTGCGGTCAGAGGTCTCTTCAAGAGAGACGTTTCACCACGCATGAGTGTACTCCACTACCATTCAAGCATCTATAGATCCGGTGGATATTAGCTCCATAGTCTAATAATTTGATCTCTAAGCTTTGGGGATTCGGACTACCTAATCATATGACTAGAAATGTAGTTCTATCCTTACAACTTGAGGATTTGTGGTGTGTGATGTGTAAAATATTTAGAGCTTTGGGTAATCAAATTCTCAACTGAAGTATGATGAGAAATTTACCCTATCCTTACTACTCATTCTTGTATCTGTAAATTGTGATAGTGGTGAAAACCAATATTTTTGATTTTTGGACTATGTGCATAATGGGACAAGCAAGGAATGCCATTTTCACTTCAAGGTTCAACCCAATCACGGTGTTATACCTCTTTGATACAAGATATTTTAAAGATGTGTGATTATTTTTGGTTCAAGAGTGTTAGAGTTAATTCCCAGAACTCAAGATTTTCTTAGTGAAAATGTGTTTTGGTCCTAGAGAAAACTTGACATGTATTGGAGGTTTCTTAAAATATTAGGAGTGGTTGAGTGACCGAAAACATCTAGGGATTATGGAAATGTGGTTTGTAAATACCAATTTGACTTTATGGAATGCTGAAAATAATTTGGATATGCCCTGATTAAGGCAGCAATAACCTCTAATCTGAACTGAATAAATAACCTCTAATATGAAATAAAATGTGTGAAGGTGATTATGAGTGCAATATTGCAATTTGTGAAATGTAATGTTGTTTTTGTGTATTATCCATGTATATATACATATATAAATTAAATTAAGCATATAATGCTCTCAAGTGGATGATGTTAAGTGGTTCAATCTCTTCGACTCCCTCTAGATTGGAAAGCCTATAAGTTTCTTTACCCACTTTTTGAGTAAAAATGTATGGACCTAGCCAATTAGCCATGAATTTATCACAAAGGTGCAACAATGCATTGGTATTTTGTTGGTTCTCTTTAAGAATAATATCTCCTACTTAGAATTCACATAGATGAACTTTGGTGTTGTAAGCACACTTTAGGTGATCTTGATAAACTCGTCAATGCTCTAAATTATTGACCCACATTTCATCAAGAATAATGAGTTGATCAAAATGTGCTTTTCTAGTAGTATTTTCATCTATGAATTCCTGTAATGAAATTCACAATGAGGGGATCTCGAGCTCAAGAGGCATAATTTATTTGGCTTCATAGACCAGTGAAAATTATATTGCCCCAAAGGGAATGTGGATGCTTGTTTAATAAGCCCATAATGCCAAGGGGATTTGAGTATGCCAATCTCAATGATTTTCTTTGACTAGTTTCTTGAGAATAGCAATTAAGGTCTTATTAGTAGCCTCAACTTATCCATTTGCTTATGGGTAGTAAAGTCAAGAAACTTGTTGATATTATATTTCTCTAAAGTGCGAGTCTTTTTTTTAATTTATGATAGATGATAGTTTTTGATGGAATACCAAAATGATAGATGATATGATGAAGTATAAACTCCAAAATTCGAGGTCCTATTGTACTGGTTAGAGGAATTGCTTCAACCCACTTTGTGAAGTATTCTGTGGCTATGATGATGAATGTGTGTTATCTTGAGGAAGGAGGTAAGATTTCACCAATCAAATCAAGATCTCGTTGTGAAAAGGGCCAAAGGATTTGAATATGTTGTAATGCTTGTGATGGAACTTGAGTTAAATTAGCATGTTGTTGATATTTCTAATAATGCTTAATGTAAGTGCAATAGTCATGTTCCATGGTGTGTCAATAATAACCCATACGTAAAATACCCTTTGCAATGATCATTCCACTAAAATGACCATCACAAGTACCATCATGAGCTTCAACTATGGCTCTTTGTGCTCTATAGGCTTGATACAATGAAGGAGGACTCCATCATAACCACATTTATACAACACGTCCTCCAAGAGAGTAAAACAAGCTACCTTTTGCTTGAAAGTGCAATTAGTAGTCCATGAAATATCTTATGGAAGTGTTCCAAACTTAATTAAGGCTATTATTTGGTTGGACCAAGGCTCATACAACTTTGAATGGATAAATCAAACATCCTTCTCATCTATAGATTCAACATAGACAATTGTAGATTTAGAGATCATTGTGACAAAATACACCAATAAAAAAAGAAACCAGTAAAAAAAGAAACTTGCAAATGCTTATTTTCATTATTTGAATTCACACCCCTTACAATAGAGTCTCTCACTCCTTATACTCCCCCAAAAAAACCCTAGCCTACGCTACCCCTTTACTATTTTTAGTCACTTTCTATTTTTAGTAACTCACTTGCTATTTTTATTTAACCTAAAAAAGAGCTCGAATGACATCCAAAATGGAATCAAGCATCTGTTATTCAATAATAACAACTATCCCAAAATAAAAACCCCACTCTAGTTCTACATTGATAGTTATGATAAATTTTTTAGTTGTGAAAATTGAAAATTACATTAAAAGCTAATTTTGGGCCTCCTAGAGGTATTTTTTGCCCAAAAAACAACACAGAGCAAAAGTTATGGCCCTGATAAGGTGCATTAAATTAGGATTGATTCGAATCTAATTGTATCCTAAAAAATTTTCCACTAGAGAAAGCATTTCATGGCTAACATAGGTATCGATTAGAGTATTGATGTTTGGTAGAGGAAAGTCATCCTTAAGACACGCTTTGTTAAGGTCTCGAAAGTCAATGCAAATGTGTATCACTTCGTTAGGCTTACAAATGGATACCATATTTAAAATCCACTTAAGATAGTCAATGGGTACAATAAAACCCATATCTAAAATATTTTTAAGCTCTTCTTTGACCATGAGTGCAATGGTAGGATGCATCTTTCTCAATTTTTGTTTGATAAAATTAGCATCAAAGTGCAAGGTGAGATTGTGGACAACCAAATTAGGGTCAAGACCAGGCATATATTTATAGGACCATGCAAAAATTCCCTTCTTCTTCTTCTTGAGGAGAGCAATTAATTTCTCTTGTTCATATATAGATAAACTTTTATCAAGTTTGACAATTTGTGGATTGTCTACATCTGAACTAAGGTTTACATCGATGGTATCTTCAATGGATATATGAGAACCTTCCTCAAGTTGATGGGGCATTGAGATAAAATGAATGTTGTCTATGGCATTATCAAAATATTCTGACTTAATATCTTCTATGTCTTCCTGGAAAACCTTAGGATCTAAAGGCGAAGGTGAAGGTGAATGTGGAGGCAACAAAGGAATGTAGTTGGCTAAAGCCCTTAACAATTCCTTAGAAAGGATAAATTCAAAAAGGATGGAGGCAAAGAAATATGGTCCATATCAATAAGGTTCATGTCAATTGGAATTGGCTTTGCCAAATCGTATGGATTACGAAGTGGGGTGAATAAGTCAACAAGATTTATGTTAACTTAAAGGAGAAAATGGCGGTTGGCAATGTGGAGGATAGATAGATCATATATACCAGAATCGATGCAAGAACTTTGGGAACCTGAATAATAACAAGCAACACAAATAAATGCAACAGGTAAAAAGCCTTGCACATGCAATGCAATGATAAAAAAAAAAAATTGTATTTTTTTGTGTGTTTTTATTTATTTAATTTTAATTATCTACATATATTACAAAATGTGTCCGGTGAGTTGAATCAATAAAGTGGAGGTGGTGGCTCACTGGTTGGTTCAACTTGCTCTTATGGAAGAAACAAGAGAAATATGGGTTGATGGATGGGGAATATTTTGAGGTAATACTCATTTTATTCGGTGAATGGAATTATGGGTGTCAATTCCTCATCATATTCATCAAAAGATATCAATATAACATTGTATTCTTCATAAATTTCCTACTCAATGTCATCGGTATGATGGGTTTCTTCTTCTAAATTCAAATGTAGATTTTGAAAAGCTTGTTCAAAAGAAGTGTAATAATGAGAGTGATATCCTAAACCTAAATGGTCATTCAATTCTCGATATGAAGTGTAATAATATTTATTATGTTCTTCTAATAGGTATGAATGAGTGATGATGTGGAGGAAATGATGGAAAATATTGGTGTTGATGATGTGGACAATATGGATTGGGCTTGACTACATGTACATGTAGTTGATGGTAATGAGGATGGTGGCATGGAGGTGGAAGCTTGAGGTGGAGTAGTGATGGGGAGATCCTGATGAATAGGAAATTTTGATGAAGAGGTGGATGGTGTGGTGGATGATGTGGTTGATGGAGTCAAAAAAATATGAGTAGATGGGAGAGTGGATTCATAAGGATTTGAGATGAAATAACAATACTTAAATGATTCTATATCTGCTAGTATGAAATGAACATGTCCCTCGTGTACATATTTGAGATATTTCTGGAGTATAGATGGGGCACATCTCATTTCCCTCATCCAAGGATACCCAAGGAGTGCATTTTACATCGTGGAGTCTTCCAAGATGTGGAACATTGTGTGCAATAATTTTACCCCCACTTTGACGACTAAAACAATAGTGCCAATTATGGAATAGAGAGCATCATTGAATACTTTCAAGGTGAAGGTGAATTTGATCATATGAGATGGTGGAAGATTAAGATGTTGAAGAGTGAAGGTGGTAAGGATGTTGATGGAGGAGCTAGTATCAATCAAAACTTATTTGAATGAATTCCTATCAATTTGAGCCATAATATGTAATGGAGGATCTACTGATTATTATGATATTGGTTTGATTTCAAAATCATAGAATGTGATGGAAGGATCCATACATGTTTGGATGCTCCCTAAATTTTTTTTGAAGGCATTAGCATCCTGATATTGGATTTCAATAAATTTTAGAGTCTCCATTAATGCCTTGGGATGTGGGGGAGACTATTGAATTAGCTCATAAATGGATAGTTTATCTAAAGTTATTTTAAGTCTAGTGGTTAGCCAACTACTCAAAGAGATGATTCACCATTGTAAATGATTGGGATGATGAGTGGGTAGAGATGGATGACTTGGAATATGTATGGGTTGGGAAGAATTGGTAGATAACTGAATGGGTGATGATGAAATGGCAAGTTGAGGAGATACACTTACTTGAGGTGCTATGGAGGGTTGAACAGACTGCTATTGTATGTTTTTTTATTTATGCATTGTTGACCTCGGGTGACTGCATGAACAACATCCACAAAACCTTGGTATTATTGCACATGGTTGACTTGATTAGGATTCTTGATGTTTGACCCTCCTATTGTCTATTGCACCTCCTCATGATGAGGAAGTGGTGTTTGATAGATGCCAAGGTTTTGGTTTTGTTGAGCTAAGGGACTATCAACCTTGATGACCCCTAGGTCAATTAGGAATTGCACTATATCCTTGAATGTGAAGCAATTGTTAATGTCATACTGTTGGTCACAAATCTACCAGAGGAAAGGATTTTGTACGTGTACATGCCCTAGACTTGGCCAACATTGAAAGGCCGAGAGAAAGAGAAGTCTCCCGGGCCAATCTCCAGAGAGGGCTGGCTCCCAAACTAATCTAAACTGGTTTCGAGATAAGGATGCAGGAAAGAAATGGGAAAATGCGGAAAGAAATGGGAAATAACAGAAAGAGATGTAAATATGGCCGAAGTCGATAGTTAATGGGGAACAACCTTAGATAGCAAATAATCTCAACAAAATCCTAAAGCTAAGCAGCAACTGACTCTTAGAATGCATATACAAAAATTGGATCAAGCATTAGCCGTAAGTTCGCTTCCAATTGTACTCCAAACGTTCAAATGCAAATACAACCAAATCCAAAACAACAAAATTCAACTTATATTAACACTGGACTAACATAAGTGACTCAGACAGAAAGCAAAACATGGACAATAGTTTGGATCACCAACTCCAAAAGACACTAAGAATAGAGCAAAATGCATCTAGGATCTCTGCTTCAATTTTTACAAAAAGGTCTTCCTCCTTTGCTTGAGATTTTACATTGGTATTTATAGAGGTCCTTCCTCTTCCTTTCGAATTACAACATTTAATACATAAAACAGATTTTGAAGAGGCTATCCACAAAATAGGCACTTGAAAAGAGAAACAAGCCCCCTTAATCTACCTCGGAGAAATCACACATTAAATGGCTATTTTCGGAGCAAGCCGAAAGTTGTTAGGAGATCACGAACAAGAGCTTTTAATACTGGAGGCATCTTTAATTTTGGTGGCATCGAAAACTGCCTCAAGTTCTTCCATCTAGCGCACATCGGTAATCAACAACATTTAATCTTGGCGCCTCTTTGACCACGATCTCAAAATCCGTTGGAGAGATTTTAAAACATTACTGCATTTGATCTTATCTTCTCCTCATGTTCTCCTATGCAGTTTTGAAGAAAAATGCAGACATAACTGTATCGGGCCTTTGTTTTGCTTCTATCACGAAAATGAGACAGGTCACGAAAATGTGACATGTCACGAAATCGTGACACTTTTACCTTACTGCTTCTGTTTTTGCCACCAGTCGTGAAAATGTGACATGTCACGATATCGTGACGTCTTCTCTTCGTTTAGCTTTGTCTTCATGACATGTCACGAAATCGCGACATTCTCCTTTGTCTGGCTTTGTTCGCTGCTCCAAGTCGTGAAAACTCACCATGTCACGAAATCGTGACATCTTCTTCCTTCTATGTCCTTTTCTTCTGTATACCCACGAAACTGCAACATGTCGCGAAATCGCGACATCTTTCTCTTCCTTGGCCTTCATCTTCTTGCAAGTAGCAAAAATGGGACATGTCACGAAATCGTGACATTTCGTACTTGGCATTGTCTTTCGGGCTCCTTCATCGCGAAAATGTGACATGTCGCGATATCGCGACAATTTCCTTCTATCTTGTATGATTCAACTTTCATTCCGTGAAAACGCGACAGGTCACGAAAATGCGACATGTCACGATATCGCGACATTTTCTCTGTTTTGTCCTTTCATCTTCAATAAGTCATGAAATCATGATATTTCATACAATATGGATGCCTCCGTACTTCCTCCTTGTGAAAACGTGACATGTCACAAAATCGCGACAATTCTTCGCACTTTGCCCTTCCGCCCCAATATGTTGTGAAATCGCAACACTTTCCTGTATTCTCCTTCGTTGTCGCGATATCACGACATCTTTCTCTTGCTTGGCTTCATCCTCAAAAATGTCGTGAAATCGTGACATCTTTCTCCACCTTGTATTTATCCTTCAGCCCTTCTGTGAAAACGTGACATGTCACGATATCGCGCCATTCCGTACCATTTGCTCCTTTCTTGCTTCCTTTGGCTGTTTTGAGCCGCAAAAACGTGACAGGTCACGAAAATGCGACATGTCGCGATATCGCGACATTTTCTTTACTTAGCTCTTTTTTGGTACGGACGTCGCGAAAATGTGACAGGTCGCAAAAATGCGACATGTCGCGATATCGCGACAGTTTCACTTTTGCACAAACTTGGTTATTTTGCATGAACAGCAACAACAAAAACAATGTGGCAAAAATGCCAACATTCTTGGTGGCTCACGGGGTATACAGTTCTGTTGTATGCATGAATCTCAGGCCTTTATCCATTGGGCAATAGAGTCAAGAAGCTGGAGGGGCAGATTGATGTTGGACGTCTCTGCGGGCTGCTGCAACAAGCTCTTGCTGGCACTCGACACTCAAAACAGGATCTTCAATAGAAATTTGTAGAATAACAGAACTTCCTTTATTTCTTGAACGACTGCATTTTGCCTAGCTCGGTTGAGCTGGGTAATCACCAGATGTTGTGCAAGGATCTCCATGGCGGTAGTGAAAAGCACATGAGTTGCAAAAATGGAAATGAATGGAATGATGACCAGCGGATGCGCAGGTCGTGGAACGGGGATGGGGAATGATGGGATGGTGGAAAATGGAGGAGTAGAAGCGGTAGATATAGCAACAGGGTGCTATTGTGCTATCAACTGCTATAAAATAGATAATGAAATGGAAGTGGATGGAATGGAGAAGGTGGTGGGAACTATGGAAAAAGTGCTTAAAAGACAAAGAATTAGAAGAAAGGGGAAGAAGAAACGGGAACATCAGAGAGGGGAGTAGAAACAACAGTAGTGGCTTGATTAGTTGCAGAAGAAGAAGGAATAGGAGAGGAAGGGAATGAAGTAAGGAAGTGGAAGAAAGAAGTAGAGGAAAGCCACTAACTGCTGGGAAGGAAAAGAAAAAGAAAAAGAAATAAACATACCTGCGGGCTCGCGTGCAAAAGGAGCCGAAGTTAAAATTTTTTTTTCTTCTTTTCTTTTTTTCTTTTTTTTTACTATGTACATGGTAACCCCTGAATTTAGCTATGAACTCTCGGGAGAGACACATACCAGAACATGGCTCTATGATCTCCTGGATCCCAGACCTTGAACAGACACTCATTGGTCTCCTGATTGATAATCAGCTCGGTGTCACCAAAGATTTGCAACTATCGTGCTCCAAGTATCTCAGCCTTCTTGAGACCTAGGCATAAAGCCTCATATTCTACTTGTATTAGTTGTGCAGCTCCAGGTCAACTGGTATGAAGAAGATCATTGAATTCTAGAAGGTAATACTAGAACAATCCCAGCTTCAACGTCATTTTTGTATCGTGCTCCATCGAAATAGAGCTGATCTTGCACAGAGTCTTGATCAACTTGATCAGGAGGTAACTCTACTTCAACCCCTTCAGGATTTGTAATGGAGTAACAACCAATCTCAGTTTCCATCATGGCATTAAAATTGAGCATTGAAAACTCATCCTCCAAGCAAAGCTCATCCAAGACTTCATCCATCAAATCAGGATTGTCCAATTCTTCAGTTATCATGTTGACAGAATGTTTGGACTTTTCTTCCTCTTCCATCTTCTCTATATGAAAAGTAGAAGGCTTCTGATTGTCAATCCGGACTCTTCTTCCTTTGAAAGGAATCTCCAAGTGAGAATAATCCAGAGAAAGGTAACCTCCCAGCTTGGCAGTGAATTCTCTCGACAAACACATACTGAAATATGGTTCCAAATCAACCACAACTATCTCCTGAATTACTGTAATTTGAGGCATACTATGTAGAGCAATAGGAACATCCTTGATTACACCCACTATTTTCATGGGAGTCCCGTCCAACTGCAAGACACCAGGGCTACTTCTTGTATACTCCATACCCATGACTTCACAAACTGCCTTTGGCATGACAGTTGTCGCAGCACCAGAATCAATCATACAGTTGTGCACAATCCAACCCTCCATCCTGAGTGACAAATAAAATGGGGGTGGTCTATTATTTCCAGTGGCTGAAGAGGTCAGAGTTTGAGACATAACTACTGGGCTGGAGCCTTCCCCTTACTTTGTATGGTCTTTAGGGATTCCTGTAAGAGATTTACCTGTCCAAGCAGCTGCAAGGTGTCATACAGACTTACCTTAGCTGGTATCCATTTGAGTTCTTCAACAATGTTGTACTCCATCGAGATCTGCTCTTTCCCTCCATTGGCAGATTCAAATTTGCTTTTATATTGTTGGGTGGCCTCCACTCATTGTCATTTAGTCAATGATGGATACCGCAACGTCTCTCTAGCTTGTTCCTTTGTTTTTGCTTGCGGCTGAGAGACAAAAGCTTGTTCCTTCTCTTTTGCTTGTGGTGGAAGTGGATCCTTCAAAAAAATAGGTGGTTGTTGTGGAGCTGGAGGATCATGAGCCTTTGCAGGTATTTGCTACTTTGTTGCTTGTACAGGAGGCACTTTCAATGGCTCCATCTTAGCCGGATCTACCAACATTGGTTTCTTGCCATTGCGTGTCAAGATTGCTATGTGTTCCTCAAGAGACTTCACGGAATTAAGATCCACCTCTTGAATCATGTTTACACGGCTTCCCACAAGAACTTGCAAATAATTTTGGTGGACCATGCAAGTGGACTCATCATGTGGATCATTGCATGAAGAACACCAGTAAGAAGGCTCATGTGAAACTTCAGAAGGGCCAACCTCTTCACTTACCAGGATCATTGAGTTCCTCTCAGGTACTTTCTCCATAGCCTTGCTAGGAGCAACTTGCTCTCTAGTTACCATCGAAAAAAATCTTCATGGCTGATAGTTCCTTTTCGCCTCTCTCCGCTCCATAGATGTCACCTTGTTAGTGAGAGCTCTCATGGCCGACTGAATTTCTTGCAAAATAGCCAATTGAGGATCTGGGCTTGAGGACACAGGTGGTGCAGGTAGAGGTAATGGAACTGGTGGAGAAGGTAATGCAGGAGTTGGAAGTGGAGAGGTTATCTATGGAATGGGAATCATAGGTACTGAGGGTATGGGAGGATTCCATGAAGATGAAGGGTACATGGATGGAGCAGTGTAAGATGTAGGGGCTGCACCTGTATGCTGGTATTGTGGAAGCTCGGGAAAAATAGGCATAGTCATCTTCGGAGGCAATTTCCCAATGGCAATCAGATCGGCCTCAGCCTTTTGTGCCTGGGCATATAGTGCAGGAAAGGTTTGAACACCGGACATCCTAATATTCATACCAATATCTGAATGGAAAGCCCTAAGAAAGTACAATGTTGCTTGTTCATGAGTAGGGCGAAGACCTTCAGGAACTCTCTGCCAAGTTCGGGAAAACCTAACATTGAAATCCACTATCTCCTCTTGAGGATGCCTCTTGATATTATTAAATTGATGCACTAAAGAAAATGGGTCTGCTTGCTCATTGAACCCTTGGATTAGCATCTCTACTAATTGATCCCATGAAGTTATGGAGTTGGGAGACAAGGATCTATACCAGCACAACAACTTACCTCGGAGTGACAGGACGAGCAATTTGATCATGACATCTTCATCTATGATATTGTGAATTGAAGCCAAGGTTGCCACATCTGACACATGCTCGTACATTGTCTTTCCAGTCCCATCGTATGTAGGCAAGGCTTTTATTGCTGTAGCAGGAACTAGATTTTGAAAAGGCAGGTCCAACGCTCCCGAATCGTTCCAAGCAAGAACTTCCTTGGTGGAGGATGCTGGGCCATTTGGACTGTTGGATCTGGATGTAGCAAGCTCGTAGCAGTACTGGGAGGAGTCGGAGATGGCACAAACTGATTCGTTTCCTATGAAGAAATAGCAAATGATGGGTTCACAGGACTTACCAATCTTGAGCGCTCCCTCCAGTTTTGAACATCAATCTCGAAGAATTCGATTGGATCTTTCGATTCTTTGGCACTTGATCTCGTGATCATGAAGCAAATATTTTCACCAGCTTCAAGATTAGAAATTTCTAGGTACTATACAGTCACCTTCAGCAGAGTCACCAGATGAACTTACAATCTCCGCTTTTGAGGTCAAGACAGTTCATCAAAATCTTGATTCCTTCGGGTGTCAAAAAATAGGACTTGTGGGTCCCAGTGGCATGCCAAAAACTATTGGAACAGGGGGTTTGTCAACTTGGAATAATGCTTGTCCCACCGATTATGGATCTTTCTAAGACAGAAACAGTCTGTCCCACCGGGCGTGCCAAAAACTGTTGGTCACAAATCTGCCACAGGAAAGGATTTTGTACGTGTATGCACCCTAGACTTGGCCAACATTGAAAGGCCGAGAGAAAGAGAAGTCTCCCGGGCCAATCTCCAGAGAGGGCTGGCTCCCAAACTAATCTAAACTGGTTTCGAGATAAGGATGCAGGAAAGAAATGGGAAAATGCGAAAAGAAATGGGAAATAACAGAAAGAGATGTAAATATGGCCGAAGCCGATAGTTAATGGGGAACAACCTCAGATAGCAAATAATCTCAACAAAATCCTAAAGCTAAGCAACAACTGACTCTTAGAATGCATATACAAAAATTGGATCAAGCATTAGCCGTAAGTTCGCTTCCAATTGTACTCCAAACGTTCAAATGCAAATACAACCAAATCCAAAACAATAGAATTCAACTTATATTAACACTGGACTAACATAAGTGACTCAGACAGAAAGCAAAACATGGACAACAGTTTGGATCACCAACTCCAAAAGACACTAAGAATAGAGCAAAATGCATCTAGGATCTCTGCTTCAATTTTTGCAAAAAGGTCTTCCTCCTTTTGCTTGAGATTTTACATTGGTATTTATAGAGGTCCTTCCTCTTCCTTTCGAATTACAACATTTAATACATAAAACAGATTTTGAAGAGGCTATCCACAAAATGGGCACTTGAAAAGAGAAACAAGCCCCCTTAATCTGCCTCGGAGAAATCACACATTAAATGGCTATTTTCGGAGCAAGCCGGAAGTTGTTAGGAGATCACGAACAAGAGCTTTTAATACTGGAGGCATCTTTAATTTTGGTGGCATCGAAAACTGCCTCAAGTTCTTCCATCTAGCGCACATCGGTAATCAGCAACATTTAATCTTGGTGCCTCTTTGACCACGATCTCAAAATCCATTGGAGAGCTTTTAAAACATTACTGCGTTTGATCTTATCTTCTCCTCACGTTCTCCTATGCAGTTTTGAAGAAAAATGCAGACAGAACTGTATCGGGCCTTTGTTTTGCTTCTATCGCGAAAATGAGACAGGTCACGAAAATGCGACATGTCACGAAATCGTGACACTTTTACCTTACTGCTTCCTCTTTCTGCCACCAGTCGTGAAAATGTGACATGTCGCGATATCGCGACGTCTTCTCTTCGTTTAGCTTTGTCTTCATGACATGTCACGAAATCATGACATTCTCCTTTGTTTGGCTTTGTTCGCTGCTCCAAGTCATGAAAACTCACCATGTCGTGATCGCGACATGGTCAATACCCTCCATGACATGTCACGAAATCGTGACATTCTCCTTTTTCTTTGTTCGCTCTCCAATCTTCCTTTTGTATCACAAAATCGCAACATGTCACGAAATCATGACATCTTTCTCTTCCTTGGCCTTCATCTTCTTGCAAGTAGCAAAAATGGGACATGTCACGAAATCGTGACATTCCGTACTTGGCATTGTCTTTTTGGCTCCTTCATCGCGAAAATGTGACATGTCACGATATCGCGACAATTTCCTTCTGTCTTGTATGATTCAGCTTTCATTCCGCAAAAACGTGATAGGTCACGAAAATGCGACATGTCACGATATCGTGACATTTTCTCTGTTTTGTCCTTTCATCTTCAACAAGTCATGAAATCGTGACATTCCGTACAATCTGGCTGCTTCTTTGCTTCCTCCTCGTGAAAACGTGACATGTCGCGAAATCATGACAATTCTCCGCACTTTGCCCTTCCGTCCCAATATGTCACAAAATCGTGACACTTTCCTGTCTTCTCCTTCGTTGTCGCTTCCTATCACGATATCGCGACATCTTTCTCCTGCTTGGCTTCGTCCTCAAAAATGTCACGAAATCGCGACATCTTTCTTCGCCTTGTGTTTATCCTTTAGCCCTTCCGCAAAAACGTGACATGTCGTGATATCGCGCCATTCCATACCATCTGCTCCTTTCTTGCTTCCTTTGGCTGTTTTGAGCCACGAAAACGTGACAGGTCACGAAAATGCGACATGTCGCGATATCGTAACATTTTCTTTACTTAGCTCTTTTCTGGTACATACGTCACGAAAACGCGACAGGTTGCGAAAATGCGACATGTCACGATATCGTGATAGTTTCACTTTTTCACTTGGTTATTTTGCATGAACAACAACAACAAAAACAATGTGGCAAAAATAGTTTCACTTTTTCACTTACTAGCTAAGAAACTTGATCATAATTTATTAGGTCCTCCTAGGCATCTATTTTAAAATCATCCTACATTATGGAACATATATTGGTCTATAAGTCTTCTTCTAACAAAAATATGTTATTTTCACTCTAAAAGCCTCCAAAACCATATTGCATCATTTCTTCATTAACATCCACAATCTCCTATAGTTTCCCTTTAATTTTATCTATCAGTAGCCATTCCTTTGGAGTAGTTTATTTTTATTGATTACAATCCTAGCCACTAATATTGTAGTATTCCATACCTTATTTGGGATGGAATTGGTAGTCACTAAATCTATTTTTGGACAACTCGTATATCTGCTCTGCTTGTATCACCATGGGTTGTAGTTCTTTATTAAAATTATCCAAATATTCCTTGGTTATCTACAATAAATGGTTGGAATCATCCATATAATAATCATAGGCTAGATTTTTGAGCACTTCTCTAGATTTTCATACCATATTTGCTTCTTGATATGTTTGAACCTATCTTTAGAGAAACTTGTTGTTGTTATTTTAAGGTTTGTTTTTTTTATCTGGGCCTCATTCTTCTTCTTCAACTCTTCAGCTTGCTCTTTGAATTTTATGGTCTTTTGGAATTTGTTTTTCCAACTCTTGGCTTCATTTCTCATAGCCTTCTTCACCTTCTTCTGGTTGCTTATTGTTTTCTCCAACTTTTCAATATTTTCCTCTAATTTTTCATATTTATCTTTGCAAACATTAGTCTGGATATAAATGGTCTTGAGATGAGCCTTAGATATAACTAATTCATACTCCAAGGGCAATTGAGTGATATATTTAGTATACTCTTCTAGCTGATAATCTTTCATAATCATATCTTTGTCTAGTTTACTCATAAGAGGAATGAGGGAGATAGATGTTCTTTGCCTAGCCATAGGATCAACAATCATAGTCTTTATCCTTTGAGTAGTATGTTTTGAAGGCTGGACTAATTTCTTATCCTAGAAACTTTACACCTTCTATGAAACAGTCTTCAACTTATGCAAAGAAGCTACTATGGGATGATTTGTAGGAGTGGAAGTAGTTATGAGTGAGGAGAAAAATTGGATCTAACATAGATGAAAAGGGGTTGGCGATGATGATGGTGGAATATTTGCTTATTACATAGGTTGTAGTTGGTATTAAAGTAGAAACATATATTACAATAATAGGATGAGGCAAAGAATATGGAAGTGTTTATCTCCTTGTTGATACAAACAATGACGATTTTGGGGGTGAGGAAGTGTGAGTAGGTGATGATGACACTAGGACTTCTGGTGAATTTGGGGGAGATGGGTTGACTTGAGATGAGGTGACAACTGGTGAGGATGGTGGTGAACAATAAGGTGGGGATGATACTTTTTACTCCATTTACTCTTGAGAATGGGAGGGGGATTTATTTGGGGAAGGATAATGAGAAGAAGGTATAGATAGCATACCTCTGCCTACTAATGCAGATTATCGAAAGATATTAAAGATATTATCCAGACCTTGTTGTTATGTTTGTTGTATTGAATTTTTGTAGTTGGTACTGGAGATTGTTCAACTACTCATGTTTGATCCATTTTCTATTTCTTACTAACCTCTTTCTTAGCCTCCCCTAATGAATCATTTACCTTCCTATTGAATACAAAAGACACTACAAGTTTATCCTTTTTAGAGTCTTTATGTTGTGCCACTTGCAATGCAACTTTTGAAACTGGGGATGGCTTTGTAGGGATTACAAAGGTGAATTTCATAGGAGTAAGCACAAAGCTATCCTCTGATTTATATCCTACTGGATCTTGTGAAGAGTATTTCCCTTCTAAGGTAAGACGTTTCAGCCTTTTCCCTACCTGGAAATTCTCTATATTTCATATTTCATTTTTACCCAGGCCACCACCAAAATAATTTATTTTTTTTTAATTATTATAGTATCCATAGAGTATTGCTCTAATTGTTCTTGTGAAGGTTCAAAAGTGGTCTAATATCCTTCAATTACTGGTGGGAAATCCATTGTACTTTTCTCAACCTCTTAATGTGAAGGTGGAGAGGGAGAGCTTGGAATTACTTGATCCTTATTTTACCCTTTTGCTCCTACTTTCTTGTAGCTCAACACTAGGCTTCTACCATTCTTGGCCTTGCAAGTTTTGATATGTTTATAATATCACTTAGAAAAATCAGTATCTATTTGATGGTCGAACCTAGCCCTTACATTGCCTAATTATACTCTCATCTTCCACCATTCCATAATTTTATTCTCATCCCATTGGCAATTTTCATCCATCTCTTTGATTTTGGTTCCCTTTTGTTGATGGGTCTTGTTATTTTCAGGATCATAGTTAACTAATTGCTCATAAAAGTCTCTCCAAGGAGGAAGTTTCTCTATCTTACTCACATTCCACTCTAATGAAGATTTTTCCTTGTTATTTATGCCCTTCTCAAAATTAGGTCTCAAAGTCCTTTTGGATTTTAGGACTTTCTCTCCATTGAGAGAAACATTTTTCTCTAAAAACTTATTATATGGATCGTATCTCCATATTTGTAGAATATACATAAGACCAAGCCTTTCCAAATATTGGGCAATTTGTTCATGTTGACCCTTTTTGGTCATAGTAATATCATCCACATTATGAGCGTAAATAAATGTCCCTTTTCTTCCCTTATCGGTGCCAAAGGTGACGTTGATGAAATCAACTTATCTCAAATATTCTAAGGCCAACATTCTACTGGTGACAAAGTGGGGTAGTAGAAATGGTTTCCCGCTAAAGCCATAAAGTCTAATGACTATACCCTTAGTAAAGATATACCAATATCCTTCCTTGACTTTCTTCATTCACAATAATTCTTTAGCTAGAGAAGGTATTTTGGGACTTTGGTCATGCATGATTTTTAGGGCTGACCCCAAAAATTCTATATTGAACCTATAGTAAGACTCGGTTTTTTTTTCAGATGGTAGGTCCATGTGTAGACCGATATAGGATCCCTATTATCATTTTTATCTGTTAGTAAAATTCAAGGCATCTCTTGCCTTACAAAACTAAGGAACATCCATACCAGATTAGTGCAATATCTGAAAGAGGGAGCCTCTGAATCTCTCTTCATGGTCACCAGCTGCTCATGTATTCTTTTAGTAAGGTAGGCCAGCCAATCAAAGTAAAATGGTTTGAAATTCTCATCCCCCATTGGTGCTTTATACATTTTCTCATTAGATATAAAATAAATGGTGTCTATATTCCAATATATTACATATTTATTAGAATCTAAACCTTTAAGGTAGGCTAACATGGTAAAGAGTTATGGGTTGGAAAAATGCTCAGTGGAAATTGGGGTTTTAGGTAAAACTTCCCTAGATTTTATAGTTTTGAATTGGTTGTAAACCCATTTTATAAAAGCCTCACCATTATCAGGATGAACCTATAGTGAATAATACTTAGCTTGGCCTTGTGGGTCGAAAGGTTTAGGATTCATAGGTGGGTCTCTACCCATAGCAAAAATATCACAACAAGATTGAGTGGTTATATTGAAAAGGGTTTTACCTTTAGCCGTCTTCACTGCTTTAAACCTAGGCTCATAGAACTTTACTATAGCATATATTAATTTTAGGTAGGGATGTACTGAATCATAGATATAGAATGACAAAAAATAGTGGAGAGCACAAATACCTTGAACTGTCATTGGTTCACCTTACTAAAATTTGTTGTTGATTTCTTGTTAGAGTCTGTTTCTTGTTCTCCTTCTCATTTTTGTATCTTCCACTGCTTGTGCTTTATCAATATAGCACTACTTCATTTTTTTACTATTGAGTTAGTTGCTTTGCAACTTTCAATGCCATTTTTAATGAAATTGCTAAAGTTCGCCCTTCTCTATCACTCTATAAATTTGTCTCAATATGTTGTTAACACTCTTTGAGGAATTAACATTATTTACGAAATGAACAATAGTCAAATTTTTAGCTTTAAATATCTTGCATGCACATTCCATGCCATTAATGTAAGCCACTAGTCCAATGAATTCTTGAACATTAAAAAATAATGTGACTTATGAATGATGCTTCACTTGCTAATTCGTGGTGTAGAACATGTCGTGGCTTATGAATCATCCTCATTTTATTCTTCTCGAGCATAACATAGAACACACGGTAGGGTAGAACACATTTTTTATTTTGAATCTTTTGAACTTTGGCTAGGAATGTGTTATTATCTGTTGCTCTCAGTTGTTTCTTTTCTCTATACAAAAAACTGAAAGAAAAAAATGTGATACAAATATGTACATATGTTACATGAAAAGGAATTTGTTTTTTCAAAGCATAGCTTTAGATTATATCCATTGATTGAGATCGGCTGTAGGTTTCTTCTTGATCTAAGAGCTAGAAAGCATTGTTATCCTTGAATTCTATTATATTGAATGGACCGTCCTAGAAAGAATCAAACTTTTGGTGGTTTTCTAGTTTGGATTTCTCTATATTCCTTCTTAGGATTGAATCGTCTACCTTGAATTTTCTAAATCTGGCCTTCTTATCAAACCATTCCTTGGTGCTAATGGAGTGTTTCTAGAAATTCTCTTATACTTTAGTCCTCTTTTACTCCAATTGTAGGAGATGCATTAATCTAGATTCTATTGGATTCTGATCTGATTCATCATCTTGGTTGGCCAATGTTAGAGCTGGTATCTCCATATGAGTAAGTATATTAGCCTCTTTCCCATACACTAATGCATAGGGAGATGTATTGATATCAATTTTTATAGTAATCCTAGCGACACACAAAGCATGTTCTAGGAGGAGATGCCAAATTTTTTTATTGCTTTCCAATGCTCTTTTAGAAATTTGAGCAAAATGTTTTTAGTAGATTCTGCTAACCCATTCCATTGAGGGTAATAGTTGGAGGAATTCTTTAAACTTATGTCATATCTGATTGTAAACTCAATGTACTTTGCACCTATAAAAGCAGGACCATTATCAATTACTTTGGTTTTAAGAAGACCAAACCTTGTTATTAGGCTTTCCATAAATTCAATTACTACATCTTGGTTCAATATCTTGGTTGGAATTGCCTCAACCCATCTTGTAAAGTAATTTGTAGCAGTCAAAATATATTTATGCCCTTCTGAAGAGTTAGGATTTATGAATCCAATGAAATCTAATCCCCATTGCTGGAAAGGTTCTTCAAATTGGACCAGCCTAAGGGGGAATGAAGCATTTATATTCCTCCCTACTTACTTTGGTAATTATCACATGCTCTTGTTACTTTGAAAGTGTCAGCAAAGATAGTAGGCCAGTAGTATCTTGCCCTTATTATTTTACAGTGACATTTCCTAAAAAGTGTCCTCTTGACAATCCTTCATGAAATTACTCAATGACCTTTAGCTTTTGGTTGTCTTTCAAGCACCTTAGTATATCTCCATCAAGATTCTTCCTATATAACCCTTCTAGTAATAAAACATATTTTAAGGCTTGAAGATTATACGGTCTTCTTTGTGAAGGATTAAGATCCTAAGAACATACTCCTGTCTAGAAGTAACTTGTCATTTGATCGATCCAATCTGAACCCTCTGAAGAAATTTACTCACACTATTATACTACTGATGGCTAACAAGTGGATACCTGATCTAAAACTATTTTTGCTGTCATTCCTTGACATAATTTTCTGCCCCTGATCAACTTAGTAGGATGTATCTCCACATCATATTACTAGATTTTGGTAATCCAATCACCTCTTTTGTCTCCTTGCTCTCCTTGTAATATGAAACCCCTGACATCTACTTTTTTTTAAGAGGCTTTGTATTAGCTTCCAATAAATAGTATGTTGAATAATTTTTTATCATATACCTTTAGATATTTATATGACCATGCTACAATATCTTGATATTCATGAAATAGGACCTTGATTTATTCTACTTCTTCTTGAGAACATTGGATACCAATTATGAGTTTTTCATCCTTCTCTACTTCGATCTCCTTAAGATTTATTCATTGATTTCCATATCTCTTGGTTTCTTTCCATCCTCATTATCAAAGAGGTTTTCTAGGATGATCAAACCCTTAGGGATATGATTATTCTTCAACTAAATAGCATCTTGTTGATCTATTTCATGAGGTAGCTCTTCCTACACATTAGATAAGCAAGCTTCTCTTACTATAAAGTCAATAATCTGATTATCGCTTTTGAAAAATACCAAAAATTTATCTGTTCGAAATTGTAGGCTTAAAAAATAATTTAATCCTCTTATGCTTTGATGATCCAAGATTTGAAGAAGGGATGAAGCTAGAACCCTTAACTACCAAATAATAAACCAACATATTTTGTTTCCTAGGAATAGAGTGGATATTAAGAGTATCAAAGGATTCCCTAAAATTCCATACCCTATTCCTATATGATATTAAGTAATAGTGATTGTTGCTTCACTTCTCTATAACTTGATTAACTATCAGCTTCAAGTCACCATAAATATCTAGCATTTTGATCCCCATAGTCTCTACTTGCATCAACCCTAAGCATAGAGCCTCATACTCTACAACATTGTTAGTGCAAGACCATGTTAGTATCTAAGCAAAAAATTGCATACCTTCTGAAGGGATTTAAAAATTACACCTGCACCAGCTCCATTTCTGCATTTTGCCCCACCAAAATGCATAGTCTAAATTTCTATCTCACTTTAGGATTGATTGGATATGGTAGGGGTATTTTTATTTATTTTAGAGGAAATTTTGTAAGTGACCATACCTATTACAAATAGGTTGTAATCCTCTCTGAATGGCAACTCATCCTCCACTTCTAACTCTTCAAAGCTCTCTACTAGTTCAACTTCATATAGAGGTGAGAGGTTACATGTATCCTCTTCTATTTTTTCAATGTGATATGACACAAGATTTTTAGGCGTTATCCTTATCCTCTTTCCTTTGAATGGAATTATCATGCTAGAGTAGTCCAAATACATATAGCCTCCAAGCTTAGCAATGAACTCACTAGAAATACATAGGCCAAAGTAAGGCTATAGGCCTACCACTATAATATCTTGTACAACAATTACCTCTAGGACTTTATGTAGTCTTATTAGCACATCCTTCACCACTCCAATGGTATTAATTGGTGTACCATATAATTGTAGAACTCTAGTGTTCTTGTAAACTCTTTCTACGATGACTTCTTCATCCTCCCTACATAATCCAACCTCATGTCTTCCACCTATACTTCCAACCCCACCTCTTTTATCTCTTCTTCCAACACTACCTCTTCCCCCTCTCCTCCTAACCCCTTATCCTTTACCTCATCAACCCCCACAACCTTGCCACACCCCTTATCCTTTACCTTGTGCTATCCATGCAGGTCAACTTCCACAACCTTGCTACTCACCTCATCCTTTTTAGTTGCCTTTGCATTCTTCATTTTCTCATCTCTACCAACTTAACCCTCACCCTCTTATCAAGCCATCCACACCTATCCATACAATTACAACCCCACCTCTAAGTGATTAGCAATAAATCTTAGACCAAATCATGAACCTTGTGCTAAACTTAAGTCAATATGCATCTACACCACTCATACAATCCTTCCTAATCCATTCCTCCACTCCACCTTCTTCATATTGACCTTCTAATCAACCTTAGCAGCCACATAATTCACCTCATACTTGGATACCCCTCTCAAAGAAATTGTAAAGTATCTTTCAAAGATAATACTATGTAAAAGTGATTGCTCTACATGACATTCATCTAGAGCAAATCAAAAAACCCAGACCCAGATGGTACAAAGATGATCACTATTGCATATACCATCATCAAAATGACCACAATATCAAGAACTATAGACATTTTTAACATCTAGTATAAGACCTCCTTGATCATGGAGAATTTACCCTCTCATCCATATGACCATATGTCAATGTCTCTACCCTCTTTTGATATCCTCCTCTTCATCAAGTCACCTCTTTCATTCACCCATATTCTATACATAATCGCCAATTGACTCCATCTACCCAAATCACACCCCATCACAAATCATATCATCACTTAAGTTGAACAACACTACCAAATTAATACTATAATGAATCTTGATCAATCCCCAACACCCTTTTTTTTAAATCAATGTTCATCCCAGAATGAGACTATAATTAGCCCTAAACTTACTTTCTTTATCATATTTGTTTTTAGTTTTGTAGCTTAGTTATCCTTTTTAATCCATTATCATCATTATTTTCATTTATCCAATCTTGATTTAGTATGCTCTATGCCTATGTCTCTATGGTTACCCATGCCTATCACTACATTGAGGTGGAAACCTAAGACCACTTACAATTGATTCATAACATCTTGAGGTAACCTACCATATGAATAGCCCATTTTCTAATTCAAATGTGCTTATAAATTTGTCAATGATAAGGTTAAAAATATTTATCCCTTCCACCCTTGGGGTATCTCACATTGATCATAGCTTGAGATAATCTTATTTCTCCTTTTGAAGTATCACTTAAGTCCCCTTGCTTCCATAATCAACCATCGTCATCCCATCACTCACCAATTTTGTTGTACTTGCTACTTCCTCTTCATCTCTTCAATTTATTACCCCTTTCTTTCTCTTATAGATTGCAAGTCATTGTTGTACTATCACATTTCGAGCAGCTGCATATAGATGGTTGATTTATTATTCCTTCCTCTTCTTTTATTTCTACCATTCCTCTCCACTTCTTTTATTCATTATCTTTCCCTCCTTCAATCTTCCTCCTTTTTTATCATTTCTCTCTCCCTCTTCAACTCATAACTAGTCTATGAGATTTCATCCTTTTTCAAAGCTATCCTCTAGTCTGGGAGAGTCGTCCACCCTTCAAAACTAATTCTATGACTAGGGAGACTCTGATGAGTGTCGTTGTTCATTCATCATTTAATCATTATATGTGTCAGTCCAGGGCGGTGTCCAAAGGCTGTATACGATAGAAGGTGTCACAGCTGCAGGTTCAATTCATTCAAGAACAGGGTTTTATTGGTGGAACAGTTAGTGTTTTTGGGGGTTTTTGTGTGACCTCTAATTCCTAGAACTGGAAATCAAATTGCAAAAAATAAAGCTGAATTAAAACTTGCAAGAAAAGCAGAATCTGAAATAGCAGAAAATGAAATGTTGCTAAATTGAAATTAACAGAAAGGTAAATTGCAGAATTGAAATCACACACAGTTGCAGAAAAATAAACTAACTACAATTCCCTGAGCATGTTCTAAATCTAGAAATTCAAACTATCATCTATTGCAAAACTGGAAAATGTCACAAATCTGGAAATTACAGTAAAATGACAAAAAACTGGAAATTGCTGCAAATCTGGAAAATGACAGAAAACTTGAAGTTGTTGTAAATATGAAACAAAAATATTGAAGTTGCATGGAATGATGGAAAAATGCTGTCAAGACTGAAATCTGAATTTAAAGCTGCTAAAGAAGTGAAACTGGCAGAATTCTGCTAACTTGTTGTAGCAAGGAATTAGCAATGTATTCTGTCAGAAGATGCCTTCCTCTGGTCCTGCAAGTGGCCCTTGCTTCCAGAACCAGATGAAGGTGAAGAGTTATGCTAAAGAAACTTAAATGCTAATCATCAACTCAACATGCTAATTGATAATTGAAAACAACACCTTTTATTAAATCCGGAAATGCATTATAGTAAATGCAGGAAAAACTTGTAGATTACTGTTATGCTACAGAAGTAATTGCACTCTATTGCCTATTTCTCTCCTATATGCCTATATGCCTATATCTCTATATGCTCAACCATGTTGGGAGCTTTCTTATTTATAATGTAATGCTTGATATGCTTGGTTGCTGATTTGTAGGGATTTACAACTGTTTGCACAATCTGTTTCCTAAAATGCATGAGCTTGCTTTGTCAAACTTGATCCATTCAACCTTATTGAGCTGCATTCATTGAGGAAATCAGTTAATATGAGTTGGGGCAACTTTTTGGTCAATTGCCAATACTTTCCTCTATCGATCTGTCGCTTTTTGACCATCCTCTGTTGTTCCTACGCTATTCCCTATTCCTGCGCTATTATTCCTGCACTGCTCTGGAATAACAGGAAGTGACATTTAATTACTATTTCATGCTCCAAACGCGTAGGGAAGAAGTGTTTGACCGCCTAGAATGTTTTCCTTTATCTTGTACATCCTTTTTGCATTGGTGGCATGTGTTGGAGTGATTGTTTCCAAGCCCTGCTGTATATGTACAGTTGGTTGGAACTGTCATAGTCACAGTCTATTTTCCTGCATAGTCAGCTACAGGGGACAAGGTCTTTGGCGCCTTTTGCATTTGAATTAGCTCAAATAGAGGAATACTACTATTAAGCACCAAACACTCAACAATTACTACTGATTTTAAATTACTACTGACAAATTAGCTAAAAACAGGTGAAACTGCAGAAATAAATAGTAAAATAGAATATATGCACTTAACATTTCAGAATATGCAAATATCATTACATAATGCATTTTACCCAAAATTAGCATAGAAACATAATAAAAAGGGTGATTCAAATAAGTAGAATGTATCCAAAAAGTGTTCATAGATGAGGCAATTCCTGGCCTCATCATTTTCCCCCAACTTATGGTAATGCATGTCCTCATGCATTTTGTGCAGACTACTGAGGCACACAGGTCCAGATCCAGACATCTTTCATGAAATTTTAACAATGCACCACCAATTTTGTAGAACCCACTGACTATTTTTACAGACTGAAACCATTGTTGGAAGTCCTCGTCAAGCTGTGGATCATTATCAAAGAAATAGGGGACAGGAGTGATAACTATGGGCATTCTGTATCTTAGCCCTATCCAATGTTCTTTGATTTCTGAAATAATGTGTATAATACCTTCTGCCCTTCTCCTTGACCAAAACAGGTTAGTGGGAGAAATTGGCTCCCATTTCTGTAGGGAGATAGACAATTCACCCCATCTATTCTTACATGCTGCCACAACATCATCAAAGAAATCTGCACAAAAATTTTGAAATTGAGTTATACCTTTTTGCAGATTTCCTAGATAAAGTTGTCTTATTCTGGGATCCCTCATAAAGGAGTAGTGAGTACTGGTACAATCCCTGTGATTGAGAGGAGCAGGCCTGACAAGTAAAACTGCCTGTGATTCTAAGTCCTTGGCTATCTTCTTCTCTGAGTCCCAATAAATATTATTTTGTAAGGTGGACATAAAGGCCCTCAGTTGTAAATCTCCTGTATAAATGTGAGGCAGAAACATGCTCTCTGTTGGTAAAAAGAAGTTATGTAAGAATAACTCACATAATAAGTTCTGCTGCTCTGTTGGACTCTGCACAAAGGCTTCCACAAATTCTGCAGGAGTGGTCAACTGGTGAGGGAGCTCAGAAACTAGTCTCATAATCTGCCAACGTAGGTACCTCTCCTTGAGTAGGAGGCTATAGAACCTAGGTGGCCTTCTACACTGTATTGCATACTCTGCAATTTGACATACATCTTTTACCTGTGTTTTCAACCTGTTGACTTCTTTTTCTTTCTCTTCTAGTTTGTTTGTGGCAGAGTTCATAGTTGCAATTTTCCCCTCTAATTGATGACACTGAGTCATCCAATAGGCTAGGTCTTCATTGTACCTAGTCAAGGGCACTTGTGTTTGGGGGCCTCAAAATAGGTTGCATTTGAGCCACTATGTTCACCTGTACCCCAACTTCTACAGTTGATGTTGCAATTGGCAAATCTGTCTGTGTCCCCTGTTCTGCTGTAACTACTGTAACTGCTAGATTTTCATGAGGAAGCATTTGTGCCAGAGGAGAGAGTGTAGACACTTGTTCCTGAGCTGCAACTGTTTGGTCCTGCACAGAAAATGTTTGAATGCCCTGCTGAAGAGGACTGTCATTCTGCATCAAAATTTTAGATGGATCTTCTTGCAGAAGCATACCATCAGATGTCTCTACTCCTGCTGCATCTGTGACAGGTGATCCCTGTGCCTGTGTTGTGTCATCTTCTGATTGTCCAGCCAAATCTAGGAGAATTTGAGCCCATTCATCAGGTACTATTTTTGTCAATCCTGTAGACTGATTTTCCAACTGCAACAATTTGTTTTGCAATTCTTGAACTTGTTGCTGCAGCTAAAAAATTTGCTGATCTTTTTCTTTCATGGCCTCTTCAGCCTGATCAATCCATTTGGTCTGGGTTTTAATAACACTCCTTGCAGCATGCAACTGAGTGTGGATGTCAACTTCTTCCTCAGACGCAGAATGTGTCTCAGTCTCAGAATGTGTCTCAGACTCAGTATATTTTTCAAATTTAGAATATTTGTCAGACTTAGAATACATGGGAATATGCTCCTCAATCCTAGCTGGTTCAGTATCAGAGTTTATATGCTCTTCAGATTCAGAGTCAGGATAATCAACCAATGGAAAGATAGGGCTTATTACAGTTTCTTCTATTGTTAGGTCCAATTCCATTGGTTGTATTTCTGTTTCCTGTGCAGCTTCCTGTGAACTGTCTGCCCTAATTTCTTCTTCTTCTGACAAACTGATTGGGTCTGCAATATGTACTAGTGTTTTTGACAAGGTTTTTATTTTCTGAAGTCTTGCAGACCTTCTCAACCCTGTAGGTTTTGGATGTTCTTGAGCAGATGCAGCTTCTGCTTGTTCTGGAGCAGCTGCAGATTGTTCTGTTGGGTCAGGAACAGACATGGGTTCTGTTGTTGATTCTGGAGTAGATGCCTGCTCACTGGAACCCCCAGTTTCTCTGTTGGGTTGTACATTGTCTGCAAATGTCACCCTTCTTCTTTTTATCCGGGATTCAGATGTTGATGCATGTTGTCTCCTAGTTCTGGAAGATGGGGGACTATCAGGTGAAGGGGAAATTCTATGTTCAGAGGGCTCTGGCTGAGGATTTTCTTCTGCATCTTCCTCTGTTTCCTCTTCTGTTTCCTCTCCCTCTGGTGCTGAGTTTGCATCATTAATTTCTGCCCATGGAGAGAAGAAACGGTCAAAGTTTCTAGGGTTTCCCCTAAAATGGTATTTGCAGATGAGTTTAATTAGCCCATGATGTTTAGGGCCTCCCTTCCTTGCTTGATATTTTAGAGCCATGGCTTTAAGTTCTCGATAAAGATACAGAGGAATGTTGACCCTACAGTTTGGTCTAGCTGCTCCATGGCGCAAATGGTTAAGGATTCTGAGGTGTGGGCCAGACACAACAGGAAACTGGCCGTCACAGGTAATGTACCGCATTACCCACATTGCGACATCATCCCAAGGAGACTGCAAACTGGACCTTTTTACCCCTTTGCACACATTTTTATTCATTAAAAATTTGATTTGCCTATCCCCTTCTTTCGTAAATTGATTTACTAGGTCTGGTAAAGTATTTCTATCGGTTTTAACAATTTGCAAACCTTGAAGGGGAAATTCAGTAATCTGACTAAGTATTTCAGGGGTTACCTGGATAAACATCCCAGCAATGTGTACTCTATCATTTCGGAAGGTACGTGCGAATTCTGCCGCCAGGCCCTCAGAATAACCGTCGAATTTGCGCAGAAATGGCAGAAATCCTCCATTGGTAAAAATTTGCAGGGACGCAACATCTGTTTCTAGGTAGCTGATGTTCTCAGGTTCTGCTCTAACCTTCTTTCCACCCATGGTATCTTCTGCTGCTTTCTGTGTGTTGGTGGCTGCAAATTTTTACGACCTGCGTTTGTGTTTTCTATTTTTAGGGCTTTTCACTCCTCAGCGTCGAAACTGCTTCGGAACATGCAGAATGTCGTGGCAGCGTTTACGATGTCGTCAACCCCCAATTTTTGTTGGTTTTGTTATGGTTGTCAACTTTCACGTGCTGCACGAAATCCAAGACTTGAACTTTCCCTTTTCAACCAAATAAATTACCGCAGGCCACGTGTCATAAACTTTTTACACAAAACCCATTCCTGCCCTTAATGACTTATTCCTGCGCTTAGTGAATAAAATAGTTCATTCCTGCGCTTAGTGGTTTACACAGTTCATTCCTGCGCTTTGGGAATAAAACAGTTTATTCCTGCGCTTTGGGAATAAAACAGTTTATTCCTGCGCTTCCTGGTTACTGATTCCGACGCAGTTTTCATTTTTGCATTCTAGAGCAGAATTAGGCAGAGGCATTTGTAAAACACTTTCTACTTTTGATTCCCCTTTTTACATGCTTTATACTAATCAAGGATATATACACTATATACTAATAATTTACACTATTCAGAAAATGAGAAGGCACATACCTGTTAAAACCATTTTATCTACATTTCAGGGTGCTCCTGCTGAAATTTCCAGCTAACCAGTCTTTGAACTAAGGCAGGTGCAATCTGAAAATAGGTGAAACAATGGTCATGGAACAATGAGGGTGAAACCAATTAGGTAAACATGCCGGAACCCCGGTTTTCATGTAAACCCAACTCAGGAGCGCCTCAAAGAGGTTTTCACTTTCTGAGTTTTTATTTATTATTATTTTTTCTCTTTTTTTTTTTTTTTTTTTTAATTTGTATCATTCTGCTGAATTCGAGATGGAAGAAGAGCTTTCTTCCCAAATGTGTACATCCAAACTTCCCAATTGCTTGAGAAATTCCTCCTTGTTTTGTGGTTTATGGTACATACGAAGACGATGTCCATTTACCACCAATTTGCATTGTGAGTCATCGATAGGTGTAAGGCGAACAGCTCCATTGTCAAACACTTCCTCAATTTGGTACGGCCCAAGCCATCCGGTCCGCAACTTTCCAGGGAAGTCCTTGTATTATGAATCAAACAACAAGGCCAAGTCACCTTGCTTGAAATCTTCACTGCTGAATGTGACTATCATGCCACATCTTCCTTTGTGCTTGGATCATCTCTGTCTGATGTAGGGCATCCATGCGTAGTTCATCCAATGCATCAAGTTGCAGAATGCGATCTTCTTGTGCTTGTGATAGATCAATACCTACTTCCAAAGCAGTTCGAAGAGTTAGTAATTCAAATTCAATAGGCAAAAGAGGTTGTTTTCCATAAACTAATTCATATGGGGTAAATCCAGTGGTGGATTTCCACGTGGTATTATAAGCCCAAATAGCTTCGGTAACTTGTCTAGCCAATTCCTTCTATGGACTGCTATGGTTTTGGTCAGAATTCATTCTAATTCTCTATTAGTCACCTCGACTTGGCCATTGGCTTGTGGATGATAAGGTGAGGATTTTCTGTGTTTGACTTGATAGAGTTGAGTGAAGGCTTCAACAAATTTTGAAGTAAACTGGGGTCCTTGATCTGTGGTGATGGATTGTGGGGCTCCAAAACGCAAAAAAATCTATGAATACAGAAAATCAGCAACTTTCTCTTCACGAGCATGCTTAAAGGCACGAGCTTCTACCCATTTGGTAACATAATCAGTACATACCAAGATATGTACTTTGCCTTTGGAAGGAGGATTAATGGGTCCTACAAAATCTAAACCCCATCTTTCAAATGGTTCTGTTCCTATTTGAGGTTGTAATGGCATTTCACTAGTAAAAGTAGGTTTTCCCATTCGTTGGCAAGCATCACAATGTCTTACGTACCTTTTTACATCTTTGTGCAAAGATGGCCAATAGTATCCGGTACCCAAGATTTTGCGAATAGTGCTTTTGATTGAATAATGCCCTCTTGATGGTTCATCATGGCATGCTCGTAGGATGTCATATGCTTCATCCTGGCGGATACACCTACGTAAAACATGATCAGGACTGCATTTAAACAGTAATCCTTCTATCCATTTAAAAGAAGAGCTTTGCTTGATTAACTATTTCCTTTGTTTAGGGGTAAAGTGAAGAGGAATCTTCCCTGTAACTAAGTAATTAGCTATGTCTGCAAACCATGGAGATTGTACAGAGACAACAAACAACTTTTCATCTGGGAAGGTATCTTCCACGACTTCCCTTGTATCTGCATTTGGTATTCTTGACAAGAAATCTGCAACTACATTAGATTTTCCAGGTTTGTTTACTATGGTAACATCAAATTCCTGCAACAGAATTAACCAACGAATAATTCTTGCACTAACCAATGGTTTATTCATCAAATATTTGATTGCAGCATGATCCGTATGGATGAATACTTGATACCCTGTGATATAGTGTCAGAATTTGTTAATAGCATAGACTACAACCAAGAATTCTTTTTCAGTGGTAGTGTAGTTTTTCTCAGCTCCTGTCAAGTTTTTATTGATATAATATATTGCATAATGTTCCCCATTTTCAATCTGTCCTAACACAGCTCCAATAGCATTATTGGAAGCATCAGTTTGAATATGAAAGGGTAACTCCCAATTAGGACCTCTTAAAACAGGTGGAGTGGTTAACTTCTCCTTTAACTTTTCAAAGGAATTTTGACATTCAGAAGACCAAACAAATTCAGAATCTTTCATGAGCAAAGCAAACATGGGATTTGCTATGGTACTGAAATTAGCAATGAATCTACGATAAAAACCAATGTGTCCTAAGAAACTGCGTACATCAGTCTGAGTTTGTGGAGGGGGAAGGTTTTTGATGACTTCAACCTTCTTAGGATCAACCTTGATTCCAAAAGAAGAGATATGATGTCCTAGAACAATTCCTTCCTCCATCATTAAGAAGCATTTCTCGGGATTAAGAGAGAGATGGTATGTTTCACAGTGAATCAACACTTTTTCAAGTTGTTCTAATGCATATTCAAAACTATCCCCAAATACTGTGAAATCATCCATATAAATTTCAACACTTTCATTGGTTAAATAAAAAAAAATTGCTAAAACAACTCTCTGAAATGTTGCTGGAGCATTACATAACCCAAAGGGTAAAACTCTGTAAGCAAAGGTTCCCCAAGGACATGTAAAGGTAGTCTTTTCCTGATCTTCTGGGGCAACTTGAATTTGGTTATACCCGCTGAAACCATCAAGAAAACAGAAAAATTTCTTTCCAGCAAGGGTATCCAATACTTGGTCTATGAAGGGTAATGGGAAATGATCCTTATGTGTGACCTTATTTAACTCCCTATAATCCACACATACTCTCATTTTACCATTTTTCTTTGGAACAATGACCAATGGTGAAACCCATTTACTATCGAAAATTGGATAAATGAATCCAACATCTAAGAGTTTTTCAATTTCCTCTTTCACAATTTCTCTTAGAGCGAGGATTCAAGCGTCTCTGAGGTTGCCTTACTGGTTTTACATTTTCTGTGTATATCCTGTGTGTACATACCTCAGGATGAATGCCTATCATGTATTTATAATTCCATGCAAAAGCTTGAACATGTTTTTGTAGGACTGCAAACAATTTGGTTTCTTGGTCCTCCGTTAGCCGACTATTAATATTCAAAAACTTCCCTGGCTGGACTTCAATTTGTTTGATCCCTGGATAGATAGAACTAGCTGCTTCATAGTTATTGATTAATGCATTTAATGGACAATGGTGTGGCTGTAGAGTATGAAATACTCTAGAATCTGTCTCAGAAATGATACCTGGTGGAATCAGAGGACATTTGAAGGTGTTAAGGAGATGATGATGCCATCCATGTGGTAGAGTGAATGATCTTTCCTGATTAGGCATGGATGACGAAGTTCAGAATTTTGTTCCTCTTCCTTCCACAACAACCGATGAACAAGAGTTTGATCATCAGTTAGTCCTTCTGAGTGTAATGTTTCAACTAGGACAGTTTCATTCTCGAATATTTCTCTTTCTGGTGCAGTGATTTCCTCAATATGTTCCTTCACTACGACTGTAGCCAAAGTAGCAATGGTTTCTTGTTCAGATTCTTCATCAGATTCAGGATACCAAATTTGTCCAAAAAATTTAGTTGAAGGTTGAGTTGGTGGATACAAAGAAATTTTCTGCAGGTCAATACCATTGGAAATGGTCATTTCCCCTGACCTGCAGTCTATAAATGCAGTTGCAGTAGCCAGCCAAGGTCGTCCTAGAATGATAGGGTATCCATTGACTAAAGTTCTAGGCTGCAACACCAAGAAGTCTACAGGATATTCCCACGAAGAGACTTTAACGGCCACATCTTCTAAGATACCTTCTGGTTTAGCTACTGACCTATCTGCCATTTCCAAGACTGTGGTGGTAGGACTGAGATTATGGAGCTACAATTTTTGCATTGTGTCTTTAGTCATTACATTAATTGTAGCTCCAAGGTCAATTAGCACATTAGGAATTTGCATCACTCCAATAGTAACTGTAACTAATGGACTGCCTGGGTCACTATACTTGGGAGGAACTAGTTTCCCGACCAATAGATCAGCTAATTTCCCTTCTACCCGAACAGTTTTAGGAAAGGCTTTCTTTTTTTTACCAGGTTTCTTGATACATAACTCCTGAATAGTCTTTTTGATTAAAGGTATATCCCTTATTGCTTGCAACAAAGGAAGAGAAATTGACATCTTTTTGAGTTCTGTTACTAATTCGGATTCAGGGGTAGTATCAACATGATCAAACCTTTCAGGGTATGGTAAGGCTACTGGAGAAGATTCCTGCATTTTTGTTGTTTTTTCTTCTTTTTGTTTTTGTTGCAACGCCTCTTGATTTGGAGGTTCTTGTTTCTCACTAATTTCTTCAATGGTGGGTGGAACAGGTTCAGATAAAATCTTTCTTGAACGCAGCTGGATGTTACTACAGTCAAGTACATGAACTGCAGCAGTGTCTTCAGACTCAGCCTCATAAATAGGGGCTATTTGTCCGGCATTATTTGGGTTAGTCACAGGCTGAGCTGGGAGTGGAGGTTGTTTCACTGGTTGAGTTTGTTGATGTTGTGTTCTTCCCTAAAAATTGGGATTAGGAGCGAGCAACAAGTTTTGAGCTTGTCCCTTGATACCTTTGTTGTCCTTGATATGGTGGATATTGTTGTCCTTGATATGGTGGATATTGTTGTCCCCATATTTGTCCTTGTTGTGTCCATTGTGGAGGCATGGTATGCCAAGGTGGGTTCATCCATCCAGACTGTGACCAATCTGGAGGAGGTGTCCAAGGTTGGTTCCAAGGTTGTGCAGAAACTTCTGCTTGTCCCCATGGCATATTCATATTCCAAGGAGATTGTCCCCAGTTTGGAAATCTAGGAGCATTGGGATATTGTGCATAACCACCACCAGATCTCTGCCCAATAGCATTGAGTTCTTCTGTTTGGGTGCCCAAAATAGATTTTAGATGAGGCAACAAAGGGCATTTATCTGTTGAATGTTCCTTGGAACAAATTCCACAAATAGAAGTTTTGTTTAAGGGGCATTCCTGCAAGGCATGCTTACTCCTACACCTTGGGCAATAAATTGCTAAAGGTGGTGTAGAATTAGATTTTGTATTTCTCTCACCTAATGCAGTATTAAGTTGAACAAGGATATCAGTTTTTAAATTAGCCATTTCCTCCATCAACTCCTTTATGTCATTATTGCCAGAATTCCTTTTCTTTCTCCGTTGGTGAGTGCGGGAATAGTTTCTACATAACTCCACAATATCTTCAAGGTCAAGTTGATCTATGTCTCCTTTTCCCATTAAATCTAACACTTCCCTAGATTCATCCTGCAATCCTCTTAAGAAGATAGGCTTTAAGAAATCAGGTTCTACAGGACCACATCTCTTTTGGACAAAGGCAAAGCGATCAAGGTAATCCTCTAAACTTTCATCTTCTTCTTGCTTGATCCTAAACAACTCATCTTTCTTGTTTCTTACTCTACAATAATCCTGATATTTATTTAAGAATGCAGTCTCCATTTCATCCCAGGTACGGATTGAGTTAGGTTCAAGATTGCTCATGAACCATCGGAGAGCAGACATCCTTAAGTGTGGAAGGAAACAATTTCAATTTCTGATTATCATTTATGTAGTCATAAGTTTGACATAACACCTTGAATTCAAACAGAAATTGATCAGGATCTTCTGAAACAGTTCCCCTAAAAATTGGCAATATGGATGGAGAAATTGTTTTCATGGGGGCATCTAGAAGTGGATCCAATCTTATGGGATACTCAAAAGTCTTAGGAGGATCATCAAGATTATCATATCCACCTGGGGGTGCTGCTGCTGTAGCCATAGTTGTTTTCTTTCTAGAGTATGATGGGAATTGTCCAGTTTGAGGGGAATGTTTAGCAGCTAGTGCTTCAAAAAGCTCTCTTTCTAATTTTTCCAAAATTTTAGCTGATGAAGAAGGTATGTCTTGCTTATTTTCCCCAGGGATTTCAAATATAGGCAATTCTTCATCTGATCGAGCAGGTCGCTTTGGTGGTTTAGAGCCACTTCGGATAAACCTCCCTCTTTCGTCCCTTGGCCTATGCATTCATGCCTATTCACTAAATAAACTGAAATGCAGTATTTCAAGGATTGTAACACAATTCTTGACCTGTTTCACTTTTTCTAACAACACCTATTTGTCCCCGGCAACGGCGCCAAAAATGATGAGTGTCGTTGTTCATTCATCATTTAATCATTATATGTGTCAGTCCAGGGCGGTGTCCAAAGGCTGTATACGATAGAAGGTGTCACAGTTGCAGGTTCAATTCATTCAAGAACAGGGTTTTATTGGTGGAACAATTAGTGTTTTTGGGGGTTTTTGTGTGACCTCTAATTCCTAGAACTGGAAATCAAATTGCAGAAAATAAAGCTGAATTAAAACTTGTAAGAAAAGCAGAATCTGAAATAGCAGAAAATGAAATGTTGCTAAATTGAAATTAATAGAAAGGTAAATTGCAGAATTGAAATCACACACAGTTGCAGAAAAATAAACTAACTACAATTCCATGAGCATGTTCTAAATCTAGAAATTCAAACTATCATCTATTGCAAAACTGGAAAATGTCACAAATCTAGAAATTACAGTAAAATGACAGAAAATTGGAAATTGCTGCAAATCTGGAAAATGACAGAAAACTTGAAGTTGCTGCAAATCTGAAATAGAAATATTGAAGTTGCATGGAATGATGGAAAAATGTTGTCAAGACTAAAATCTGAATTTAAAGCTGCTAAAGAAGTGAAAACTGGCAGAATTCTGCTAACCTGCTGCAGCAAGAAATTAGCAATGTATTCTGTCAGAAGATGCCTTCCTCTGGTCCTGCAAGTGGCCCTTGCTTCCAAAACCAGATGAAGGTGAAGAGTTATGCTAAAGAAACTTAAATGCTAATCATCAACTCAACATGCTAATTGATAACTAAAAACTCACCTTTTATTACATCTGGAAATGCATTACAATAATGCAGGAAAAACCTGCAGATTACTGTTCTGCTACAGAAATAACTGCACTCTATTGCCTATTTCTCTCCTATATGCCTATATGCCTATATCTCTATATGCTCAACCATGCTGGAATATTTCTTATTTATAATATAATGTTGATATGCTTGGAAGCTTTCCAAGCCTTGCTGCATATGTACAGCTGGCTGGAACTGTCACAGTCACAGTCTGTTTTCCTACACATTCAGCTACAAGGGACAAGGTCTTTGGTGCCTTTTGCATTTGAATTATCTCAAATAGAGGAATACTACTATTAAGCACCAAACACTCAACAATTACTACTGATTTTAAATTACTACTGACAAATTAGCTGAAAACAGGTGAAACTGTAGAAATAAACAGTAAAACGGAATATATGCACTTAACATTTCAGAATATGCAAATATCATTACATAATGCATTTTACCCAAAATTAACATAGAAACATAATAAAAAGGGTGATTCAAATAAGTAGAATGTATCCAAAAAATTTTCATAGATGAGGCAATTCCTGGCCTCATCAGACTCCATCCTATAGCTCGTACTCCTCCTACCTTATCCTTTATATAAGGGGAGTTGCAATCACTTTCACCTTTAATTTTATAACATCATCTAACTCCCACCTACTTATATCCTTTCTTCATCATTCTTCAAACAACAATTCATCAAAATCCTTCAGTGTCTTCATCACATCTTCTGCAATGCATGTTTTCAATATCCCATCAAAGTTTCATTGCATTTTCTTGCTTATCTCCATATTCCATTCCTATTATATTGTACCTAACCATTCCTTCTTGACTAGGGGGAGTCACTCCTCCATCCATCCAATATTTTACCTAAAGGAGTTCACATTCCCTCCATGACATCAACTTCATCACACTATTTCCATTCATTGCATTTATCCACCCCATTCATCCATTACAATCTTGCATAATGCTCATAGGATGCTAATATAAGCCATTTTTTGTTTTGTGTATGTGTCTCCTAATTTTTATTGATATAATTAATAAGTGGCTTTAAATAGTGGTACATATTGTATCCATTCCCATTTCTCATGTTTTATTTATTCCCTCTTTGTCCAAAATGCCATGTTCACTAGTGCATCATGTCATTTTCCCATTGTATTATGTACCCATTATTCTTATTTTGTTTGTTCATCACACACTCTAATTGGTACCATTGGCCCAATGTCTTAGGTTTTTTAGAAATAGAGGTCATTTCGGTTATTCATACCTAGTACCTCACTCAATATTTATCAAATGTTATCATCTTCTAAGGATATTTCAGCCTCCCCTAGCTAACTAGAGTTCTCTCTTGGACCACACACATATCATATATAGCAATCATATTTTGATTCTAGGGAATACAAAGCCATGCATAGTTCTTTTCATAACGTAAATTTTTTCCTATGCTTGTCCTATCATGTGTATAATATAAACCTGAGGATCCAAATAGCATATATGTCAAAAAAAGAAAAGAAAATATCAATATTAATAATCATTGATCCTTAGGTATTTTAGATTCCTCCATCGGGGTTATAGACACTTGATTGGTAGTGGAGCTACATCAAAGAATTATGGGGCTATCTCCATCGGGGCTATAGATACTTGACTAGTAGTGGAGTATGCCCTCAATATTATAATATGTCTGTCATATTAGTGATATTATTTTTTGTAGACCTATGACCACTCTTGGATGAGCTATATTATAATGGCTTGAGCTACAATTGGTTAGTCCAACCTTGCTCAAAATAAAAAATGAACTTCATTATACACACATTGGTCTAGGAGTGGCTTAAAATTTTTAGGATGATCTAGATCTCTACAAGACACTAATAGGCTAGTATATGAGTTTGATTGGTGCTACTAGGATGTTTGAGTTTCCTAGAATACTTTTAGGATCTGAAAACCCTAAGGTATTTGGGGAAACATAGTATGTTAGTTCCACACTGTTCGTTACACATATGTTTTAATGTCCCCACTTGTATCATGTGCCATACATTATAAGTTATTGTTTATTAGGTTTACATATCACCATCCATGTATCATATTGTAATTCTCATGTCTCATGTCCTTATGTGTCATTATGATCACTATTTTATAATTTATTACTTAAGCTAATTTTTATTATGAAATGCATATACACGTATTTAAAATGAGGATAAAATAAACACATCAAAGTATAAACCATGTCACTAAGTAGACACATCATCATCCATCATATTAGTGTTGATCTAAAATTATCACACTCCTTTCTTTCAAGCTAATGGATCCGCACCTCAAAGGGGAATGGAAGAATGATAGGTATACACCACGAAGAGAGACACTTGATTTCATGTCTTCTTCGGTGATTTTTCAACGAATTGGGTGGGTTTACTAGGAAACATTTTGTGGCAGTTTCCACGCCTAGGTTTTGGAGTTTGTTTGATGTGTTCTTTTTATATTTGCTCACAATCACCTAGTTTGGCCAAAATGCAACTATTCTATACTAAATGCAATTTCTCTTTCCTTGAGAACAAATGGCATACAAGTCTATCTAGAAAGTGTTGTAAATCTAAATTTGATGCAATTATTGAAAGTGAAAGATGGATTTTATGCTAACATGTTTTTATTTTTATGTTTTTTATTTTTTTCAATTTAATGTATTAAGTATAAAATAATTTAACTAAATTCTATGTTTTGTCTTTTCGTTCTTTGGAACCTTTTGATTAAATGCAATTGATATGGAAATGATATAACTAAGTTTGTATCTTTTTGTCCTTTTGTATTTTTATTTTAAACTAATATGATTGATGCAACAAAGTCTAAGTTTTTAGTATTTTTCTTTTGAGTCTTTTAACTAATATGATTGATGTAAAACGATGCAACTAAGTTTGTATTTTGACCTTTTCTTTTGAGTTTTTCAACTAATGTGATTAAATGCAAAATATGATGTAATTAAATCTATGTTCTTTTGTTTTTTTTTTCTTTTTATTTCTTTTGTTTTATGCAAATGTTTATAAAAATAGAGAAATATGAATCTATAGTATGAAGGAGCCAAGAAGAATTAGATTTAGATCCTTACCTGGTTCGTGTTAGTAAAATATGTGCCTAATCAAAAAAATAGAGTTTGTGCACCCTAGACATGGCCAACATTGAATGGTCGGAGGAAAGGAATGTCCTCCATGTCAATCTCTAGAGAGGGATGGCTCCCAAGCTAAATCCTACACTAGTTAAAGACTAAAGTTGCAAGAAAGAAATTAGAAAATGTGGAAAGAGATGGGAAATATGGCCATAGACTAAAAGCGTAGGATTTGGGGCAGACTAACAGTAGGAAATTCACCCAAGCATGAAATAGCATATAACAGAAGAAAAGTAGCAAAAATTACTTATAAACTTGTAGTAATAACCTTCAGAATAACACTCTAGCATTCACTCCCTCACTAGCAATATTTAAATTCAAATGCAAAATTTTAAAATTCATAGCAAATAAGAAACATGAATGTAAAATAGAAGTGCATGAGTACAGAAGGAAATTGCACATAAGATCGTTGGCAAATTCAAAAGCCTAATGTCTTCTATTGATCTAGAGAAATGGATATTTTTCTCACAAAATGTCTAACCTCCTTACAAGGAAATTTGATTAGTATTTATAGAGGATTTTGCCTCTTTCATTAACTGTACATTAAGACAAAATGATAACAGATCAGGAACCAGAGTGAGAAAATTCCTCCCTGGAAATATTACAACCCATCCTCTTGGAACAACGATCCATCTTTCAAGGAAACATTCCCAGGAAATCAGTATTTTGGGCATCGACGCACAAAAAATTAAGAGATGTTCAATGCCTTTAAAATGCATCACCACCTTGGAAATAATGAAAATATTCCTATGCTTTTAGTATGGCTTCTTCTTCACTTGGTATTCACCACCTGGGTTACTCGTTACGACCATTATTTACTATTTGTCAAACCTTCTCTAAGTGCCTTTGAAATTTGACCATCGTCGGAGAGTACATTTTGATTGACTATATTTCTCATAGGCTATGGCAAAACCATCATTCTCATTTAATATGAAAATTAATAATTAAATAGCTTTATCTTTGTAACTGCGTTCATCGCTTTTGCTAAAAAAATTGCATTCACCCCTTAACAAAAAATACATTCACCCAATTACCTGTTACTTGGTGCATTCACTCAATTCTATTTTGGGAATGAGTTCGCCCATGGGAGATGTGAACAGAATGTTCACCCCTCGACCAAGGTGAACATGATTTCATTTTTTTTTCAAGGCACATTCGCCCATGGGAGAGGTGAATAGGATGTTCGCCCTTCTTCGCTTGGGATTCACCACCTGGGTTACTCATTGCCACCATTATTTACTGTTTTTCAAACTTGCTCTAAGTGCCTTTGAAATTTTATCATCACTGAAGAATACATTTTGATTGACTATATTTCTCATAGGCTATGGAAAAACCATCATCCTCATTTTCAGATAAAAATTAATAATTAAACAACTTTATCTTTGTAACTGTGTTCGTCGCTTTTGCTCAAAAATTGCGTTCACCTCTCAACAAAAATTACATTCACCTAATTTCCTATTACTTGGTGCATTTGTGCAATTCTATTTTGGTAATGCATTCACCCATGGGAGATGTGATTGAAATTTTCACCCCTCAATCAGGGCGAACGTGATTTCATTTTGTTTTTGGGGCGCGTTCGCCCACGGGAGAGGCGAATAGGATGTTTGCCCCTCAACCAGGGTGAACGCAATTTCATTTTGTTGTGCACATTTTTATGCCTTTCTTTTGTTGACTTTTATATTACATTTGCCCCAAGGCAAGGTGATCAAAGCTTTCACCCCATTTTTAGGGTGAATGCATATTTCACCAAAAAAAATTCTTAGATGGTGGGTGATGCATGATTTTTAAATCCTTTTTTAGAAGACGTTTGCCCCAAGGAGGGGTGAATGGATCTTTCACCCCATATTTGGGGTGAACGCGTTTTCCATACCTTCTCCATTTTTAAATATTTTGGTCCTTAGCCAAAAATGCTTCTTCCCTTTTCCTTTTGACAAAGTATATAGGGCCGAAGATGTCTCCAATTCCTGGTGCTTTCGATCATTGCGAATTTGAATTTCTTACAAAGTTCTCAATTGTTTTCCCCTTTAAACATTCATCACTTTCAAGAAAAAGGGTATATATACAAAATAGAAAAATAACATATGAAATTGTTCCACAATAATATTTCAAGACAAATGTTGTATTACAATCCAAAATGCTCCACCAAAGTAAAATAAAAATCCCACAATATGGTAAAGTGCATACAACGTTAGCTCATTGAACTAGCTCATACAACGATAGCTCCAGGTACATATATTTTTGCATCAAGGGTAGTACTTGCAATTATATGAGGGGCTCCTCCCATGCATCAATCTTAGAGGTATCTTCCATGAACTTCTTCCAAAGCACCTCCAATTGCTCTAGTGGCAAGGGTTCACCCCACACATCTGTAAATTTTGGAAATCCCAACTCGGCGAGAGTATTAAAGTGAGTCATGAAAATGGTATGCTATCACTTGATGGTGTTTATAATTGTTTGAAATTCTCTTACCAGGTCCATCCTTTTAAAATAATTGCACAGCATGACCCTAGTAGTCGACCAAGCATGATCCATTTTACTTAGAAGGCATATACGTAGGTTGGTGTTAGCTACGGCCTAAATTTTTACTGCCATATCCATATATGGCTCTAGCATTTCCTATGTATTATCAATAAATTGATGCCCTAGCTAGATCTATATTCAGGCTTCCCACAAATAATATAGTACCTGAACTGCCTGTGTATACAACTTCTCGTAATTTTGGGTCTCTTTGACGCTTTTTGACAAAAAACCAACAACCTATGCAACCTTCTCTACTAGATGATGTTTCATGTCTTCAAGAGATGCATAAGCTACTACTAGAGCTTATGCATCTCTATTTGGGTAGCATATCTCTCCTTCAGGTGCACTCCAACCTTTCGATGCAAGTGTTCATTTTTAGTTGTAGTCTTATCTTCTTATGCTCTGCTCTTCACCAAGGCATTTTTAAGCTCAATAATTTTATTTTTATTCTCAACATATTTTTTCTTGTAATGTTCGCCATGCAAGTATACTAAGCTCATGTAAACCTGTATATTATGCCTATTCTCTGTTGGATTTATCCTGGTAAGATCTTATGTGATAGTCTCACAGACGTAATCACTTGGTAGTATTTCTCCTTGCAACTTTTGAACCAAGGGAGTGAGTTATCCGTGTGAGATTCCATCGCAACTGGGTCAAAAACGACTTTCTTTATCGATTGAGTTGGTACCAATGCTTATTTGCACCTCATGCTCTTCAACCACTATGAATAATTCAAGTGGACCCGATTAATTTTCTACATGTCGGGTTATTTTCGGGCCACCTAAACATCGGGCAATGTTTACAATTCCAAAATTGGGGTGAATAGAACCAAAACGTCTAAGCGGCTAGGATCAATTGAAGCAGATGAGACAGTGAGAAGAGGGGGAACTAAAATTATGGTTTGGATGGATGAACCAAGTTTAGTTGTAGTTACGCTTACTCTGGGAGGATCTTGCATACTTACAACATCAATGGTGGTGGTGGTGGCAATGGAAGGGGAAGGGCACGAAAAAGAATTCGGCCATGACATATACGAACTAAAAGAAATGGAGGACAAAGAAATGGTAATAGAAGAAAGAGCAGTAGTAAATTTGGGAAGGGAAGAGGAAGGAAGTGACACATATATGAAAAGTATACCAAATTGTAGAGAAATGGATACGAAAGATGGTGGAAGTGAAACAAAAGTCACTACATGATCTGGGAAGAGGGGACAAAAGACACACCTTCGAGCGTAGGCATCGTGTGACGTGGTGATGGGGTGACTGCAAAATTCCTTCTTCTTACTATGCTTCTACCCTCTCTGCAATGTTCACATTATCCTTGCCATATAAAACCTCTACTTGCTCTTGGACCATAAAAAATACTTATGAAATCTTGATCAGGAGATTCGTTACTTGTGAGGGATTAACAACTACGGCCAAAAAAACCAAAATTGTAGAAACTATAGCAACTAAAATCTCAATGAAAAAAGTATTTATGATGCTATTCCTTGGTCTTTTCACCGCCTTGGGAAGCGATGGTGCTTTTGGTACATTTTTCTTCTCTGATCCAGGTGCTTCTTCAATTTTTTATTTCATCCATTGAGATCTTTGTTTAAACACGTATTGTTGCTCTTCTTCTTCTAGAGTCTCTTCCTTGAACATTAGATGCTTTCCTTTATTTTACCTTCACCATTGTTGAACTATTGAAAACTTTGTGGTAAAATGTTGGTGAAGGCGACAGGCTGATACGAATCGATATACTCATCATAATTCTATGAAAACTGTTGATCTAACTTCATCCCATAAAGAGTAGTCGGCTTCCCTCGATGAACCAGCATTATCCACCAATTCATAATCTTCTCCTCAATCCATTTAGGCTCACTTTATTTTACTTGGCTAAATAAACCTAGCGGTGGTATTTAAGACTTATATTGGGCTGGATTATACTTCGCTTCTTGCTCATAACAATTGTGCCAAGGTGGAAGCGTTGTCATCTTCTCAATACACCAATTCATATCACGCACATCAAAGTTATTTTTATTCTTCTGAATATTTGGTCGAGGGCAACAATGAAAATATTTAGCCTTTATAATAGTTAAAAACTTACCCAAAGGGTCATACCTCCATTGCTGCGAAAACTCTATCAGTCCTAAATCTTGCAATGCTACTATAAGGAGCCGATTCTGTCCAACTTGGTTCACTTCTCTATTTCCAAATTTGAATGATAAGTTACATGTTATTTTCTTCCTATGCCCAACTCCATACACATCATCTACATAATCTGACTGGCACACTACCTCCATAGCAAAAACATGCTCTGTAGCAAATTAGGGCAACAAATATGGCTTACCTATGAAACCAAAAATTCTCACAACTACACCCTAGGTAAGCAAAAATATATCTCCCTTTTCTTGTGCAACCACTGTGTCTCTTAATAATTCTCGTGACACCCTCTCACATGTGCCATAAATCAATTCTATTGTTGGGCCCAAAAACCAACTATTAAAACTGTAAAATGACTCCCTTATTTAAAAAATGGGAGTCCACATATAGACTGGCAGGGTTTCATTTTTCTCACCCATCTACATCACTACAATAAAAGGAAAGCACCACTGAAACTGAAAAAAGAAAAACCATACCGAAAATGAAGTGTGCCTAAACGACTTTAACTCTCCAATTTGCATCTTCTCCAATTGAAAATTCAACCTCCGAGAAATAAAATTGGCCCATTTGAAGAAAATCGGATTGTTGCCTTGTCTCATAGCTACATGAGAATAGAATTCCACCCAGTAAATACATTGTGCTAAGACCGCCTACCATTTATATACAATATCATCTGAAGGTAAATCGGTGACCCATGCCAAAATTGAATATATATCTAGGCTTTTGAAATCTGAGAGCGGATTTGGAAAATTAAGAATTTGCCCCATCAGTAGCTCTTTAATCAGTTGAGTCTCCATAAATTGGTGCATTGTTACCGTGGAGACATATTTTTCTTTCTATTCGTCAGTATGAAATTTCTTATTAACCGCATAATAAGGGGATTTTAGTCCATAAGAAAATGAATATTTTGGTGCATTGTTACCGTGGAGACATATTTTTCTTTCTATTCGTCAGTATGAAATTTCTTATTAACCGCATAATAAGGGGATTTTAGTCCATAAGAATATGAATATTTTTTAGGGTGAACATTTTTAATTAAATGTATTTAAAATCCTTCTTTTACCTACATCCATGCTCTTTGATAGCTACCATGTATTCAAGGGCGCCATTGTCTTTGCAACATGCTTTCGAAAAAATACGCACTTGATCCCTTCTCTTCGGTGAAATCACTTTGTGGACGCACACTAACCTTTCCTTTTCACTGCATCTTCAAAAATAAGAGCAATTGGTTTCCTCCTTCATTTTGGGGTGACTTTGATTTTTCTTGGAAGCTATATGGCAAATAAATCCCTTTAATAAATGTTTTTCTTTTGCCCCCCATTTACCCTTATTTAGAAAATATGATTTAAAAACAACACAACATCGCCTCTAAAACAACTGTTCTCTCTTTTTTTTTTTCCTTTCCTAAAAATGGCTCATTAAAATAATAAAACTTCTAAAAAAAAATAAAATGCATGAACTCTCTCTTATATATATATATATATATATATATATATATATATATATATATATATATATATATATATATATATATATATATATATATACTTTATATATATATATATATATACTTTATATATATATATTAAAAATAAATCCTTATCGCTCCATTTCATTTTAATGACACGTTCGCCCAAACTAAGGGCGAACGATTATTGTGCCCATAACCTGGGATGAATGCGATGTCAATTCTGTGCTTATATTCACCTGAATAGGATATAGAGGTTATCAATGATTTCGCCCCAATCAAGGGCTATCGATTGCGTCACCCCCTCTTTGGGGCGAACGCGACTTTGAATGTTGCACTTTTGATTTTGTGTTCTCTTCACCCCAAAAGGGATGTCAACATGTGAATGAATTCACCTTGGCCAAAGGGTGAATGACCATGTTTCCCCTTCTTTGGGGTGAACACGACTTCAAAAATATGCTCCGCTCTTATTTTCATTTGCCCCCAAGGAGGCACCTGTGGTTTTGTGTTCTCTTCTTGGATGAAAGTACTTGAAAGTGCCTCTCAGTTTAGCTTTGTTATAACACTTTGAAAAAGAATGAAACTTTCCTTATTTTTATCTTTTATATATATATAAAAATAGCATCAGCAATTTAAAACAAATAACATACTAAAAAGAGTATTTACATATGTACAAGATGGTACCTCTTCAGAACCTTGTCATTGAACATAGGCCTTCAAATGAAGACCATTCATCGAGATAGGAAGATCACAACCCTCCATATCACGAAGGTGATAGGTATTTTCTGAATTTACTACAAAGTTTTGGAAAGGGCCTTCCCAAATAGCATCAAACTTATGGTGTTTCCTTGGCTTAGCCATTTTATCATTTCATTTGAGCACTAAATATACCACCTAGAAACTATGCTCAGTGGTTTTCTTTCTAAACCACCTCTTCATTTATTTTATGTGCTCAGCAAATACCTGATAGGAATGTTCTCTATCCTCTTCCAACTACAATAGCTGATAGGAATGTTCGCTATCCTCTTAATTTATTTTGTGTGCTCAGCAAGGCGTACGGGGAAGTTTTAATGGATTTCTTCACGAAAATCCCAACTCGACGAGAGTATTAAAGTGAGTCATGGAAATGGTATGTTATCACTTGATGGTGTTTAGAATTGTTTGAACTTCTCTTACCAGGTCCATCCTTTTAAAATAATTGCACAACATGACCTTGGTAGTCGCCCAAGCATGATCCATTTTACTTAGAAGGCGTATACGTAGGTTGGTGTTAGCTAGGGCCTAAATTTTTACTGCCATATCCATATATGGCTCTAGAATTTCCTATGTATTATCAATAAACTGATGCCCTAGCTAGATCTATATTTAGGCTTCCCACAAATAATATAGTACCTGAACTGCCTGTGTGTACAACTTCTCATAATTCTGGGTCTCTTTGACGCTTTTTGACAAAAAACCAACAACCTATGCAACCTTCTCTACTAGCTGATGTTTCATGTCTTCAAGCTACTACTAGAGCTTATGCATCTCTATTTGGGTAGCATATCTCTCCTTCAGGTGCACTCCAACCTTTCGATGCAAGTGTTCATTTTTAGTTGTAGTCTTATCTTCTTATGCTCTGCTCTTCGCCAAGGCATTTTCAAGCTCAATAATTTTATTTTTATTCTCAACATATTTTTTCTTGTAATGTTCGCCATGCAAGTATACTAAGCTCATGTAAACCTGTATATTATGCATATTCTCTATTGGATTTATCCTGGTAAGATCTTATGTGATAGTCTCACAAATGTAATCACTTGGTAGTATTTCTCCTTGCAACTTTTGAACCAAGGGAGTGAGTTAGTCGTGTGAGATTCCATCGCAACTGGGTCAAAAGTGACTTTCTTTATCGATTGAGCTGGTACCAATGCTTATTTGCACCTCATGCTCTTCAACCACTATGAATAATTCAAGTGGACCCGATTAATTTTCTCCATGTCGGGTTATTTTCGGGCCACCTAAACATTGGGCAATGTTTACAATTCCAAAAATGGGGTGAATAGAACCAAAACGTCTGAGCGGCTAGGCTCAATAGAAGCAGATGATACAATGAGAAGAGGGGGAACTAAAATTATGGTTTGGATGGATGAACCAAGTTTAGTTGTAGTTACACTTACTCTGGGAGGATCTTGCATACTTACAACATCAATGGTGGTGGTGGTGGCAATGGAAGGGGAAGGGCACGAAAAAGAATTTGGCCATGACATATACGAACTAAAAGAAATGGAGGATGAATAAATGGTAATAGAAGAAAGAGCAGTAGTAACTTTGGGAAGGGAAGAGGAAGGAAGTGACACAGATATGAAAAGTATACCAAATTTTAGATAAATGGATACGAAAGATGGTGGAAGTGAAACATAAGTCACTATATGATCTGGGAAGAGGGGACAAAAGACACACCTTCGAGCATAGGTGTCATGTGATGTGGTGATGGGGTGACTGCAAAATTATTTCTTCTTACTATGCTTCTACCCTCTTTGCAATATTCACATTATCCTCGCCATATAAAACCTCTACTTGCTCTTGGACCATAAAAAATACTTATGCAATCTTGATCGGGAGATCCGTTAATTGTGAGGGATTAACAACTACGACCAAAACAACCAAATTTGTAGAAACTATAGCAACTAAAATATCAGTGACAAAAGTATTTATGATGCTATTCCTTGGTCTTTTCACCGCCTTGGGAAGTGATGGCAATTTTGGTACATTTTTCTTCTCTGATGCAGATGCTTCTTCAATTTTTTATTTCATCCACTGAGATCTTCGTTTAAACACGTATTTTTGCTCTTCTTCTAGAGTCTCTTCCTTGAACATTAGATGCTTTCCTTTATTTTACCTTCACCATTGTTGAACTATTGAAAACTTTGTGGTAAAATGTTGGTGAAGGTGATAGGCTGATACGAATCGATATACTCATCATAATTCTCTGAAAACTGTTCATCTAACTTTAGCCCATAAAGAGTGGTCGGCTTCCCTCGATGAACCCACATTATCCACCAATTCATAATCTTCTCCTTAGTCCATTTAGGCTCACTTTATTTTACTTGGCTAAATAAACCTAGTGGTGGTATTTAAGACTTATATTGGGCTGGATTATACTTCGCTTCTTGCTCATAACAGTTGTGCCAAGGTGGAAGCGTTGTCATATTCTCAATACACCAATTCATATCACACCCATCAAAGTTATTTTTATTCTTCTGAATATCTGGTTGAGGGCAACAATGAAAATATTTAGCCTTTATAATAGTTAAAAACTTACCCAAAGGGTCATACCTCCATTGCTGCGAAAACTCTATCAGTCCTAAATCTTGCAATGCTACTATAAGGAGCCAATTCTGTCCAACTTGGTTCACTTCTATATTGCCAAATTTGAATGATATGTTACATGTTATTTTCTTCCTATGCCCAACTCCATACACATCATCTACATAATCTGTTTGGCGCACTACCTCCATAGCAAAAACATGCTCTGTAGCAAAATAGGGCAACAAAAATGGCTTACCTATGAAACCAAAAATTCTCACAACTACACCCTAGGTAAGCAAAAATATATCTCCCTTTTCTTGTGCAACCACTGTGTCTCTTAATAATTCTCGTGACACCCTCTCACATGTGTCGTAAATCAATTCTACTTTTGGGCCCAAAAACCAACTATTAAAACTGTAAAATGACTCCCTTATTTAAAAAATGGGAGTCCACATATAGACTGGCAAGGGTTCATTTTTCTCACCCATCTACATCACTACAATAAAAGGAAAGCACCACTGAAACTGAAAAAAGAAAAACCATACCGAAAATGAAGTGTGCCTAAACGACTTTAACTCTCCAATTTGCATCTTCTCCAGTTGAAAATTCAACCTCCGAGAAATAAAATTGGCCCATTTGAAGAAAATCAGATTTTTGCCTTGTCTCATAGCTACATGAGAATAGAATTCCACCCAGTAAATACATTGTGCTAAGACCGCCTACCATTTATATACAATATCATCTGAAGGTAAATCGGTGACCCATGCCAAAATTGAATATATATCTAGGCTTTTGAAATCTAAGAGCGGCTTTGGAAAATTAAGAATTTGCCCCATCAGTAGCTCTTTAATCAGTTGAGTCTCCATAAATTGGTGCATTGTTACCGTGGAGACATATTTTTCTTTCTATTAGTCAGTATGAAATTTCTTATTAACCGCATAATAAGGGGATTTTAGTCCATAAGCAAATGCCTCCAGAACCTTGTTTGGGGTGATGGTGAAGAGAATTTTCCTCATGGTATTCCTTATAGCTCTGGTGAATGGGTCGTAAAACTGAGCGATGAGCCACACTAGCTCGGGGCATGGATGAACATGGGGGCACAAGTACCATAATAACTGCAAATGATAGGGTACTATCAACTAGCTGTGTGATGTCACCCCTTGATTTACTTCTAACTCAAAATCATACCTTAACCTTTCCACACATTTATGGGTAATGAGACAGTCGTTTATTTATGCCATTGTGTCATCATATGGGTCCAAGTCGACGTAGTCTTTCTTTCTGGCCTTCTTAGCTCTAAAATTTGACTTCTTGGACTCTATAGCCTCTGTAACGTATTAGGCTCTTTGCTTCATTTTCCCACTCTCTTCTTTCTTATAAATACTCTGAATACTCTTGAACACTTCTACAACTACAATTCTAAATATACTATAGTAAAAATTTGAAATAAATTAAATTGTCAGTCTTTTACCTTGTCCTTTATATAGAGAGATTCCTCAATTTCCGTAATAAATGTTGAATTAACTTGGGCACTTCCAGAGGATCATAAACATTTATTCGCTCACTCGACACCTTTCCCTATGTTGTAATGGTATCATTTGTGATTCATTGCACAATCATCCTGAGAAAGAGTGCCCTCCTTGCCACACAAGTATGTGGTAAATCATGCGCTAGCGACCCAATCTTGCTTGGAAAAATAAATATGCCTCTTGAAAACCAATGATGGATATTTTACTGCTCATTTAGAATATGAATATTCTGTAGGGTGCACATTTTTAATTAAATGTATTTAAAATCCTTCTTTCACCTGCATCCATGCTCTTTGATAGCTGCCACATATTCAAGGGCGCCATTGTCTTTGCAACATGCTTTCGAAAAAAGACGCACTTGCTCCCTTCTCTTCGGTGAAATCACTTTGTGGACGCACACTAACCTTTCCTTTTCACTGCATCTTCAAAAATAAGAGCAACTGGTTTCCTCCTTCATTTCGGGGTGACTTCAATTTTTCTTGGAAGCTCTATGGCGAATAACTCCCTTTAATAAACTTTTTTCTTTCACCCCCCATTTACCCTTATTTAGAAAATATGATTTAAAAACAACACATCACCTCTAAAACAACTGTTCTCTCCTTCTTGTTATTTTCCTTTCCTAAAAGGGGCTCATTAAAATAATAAAACTCCTAAAAAAATATAAAATGCATGAACTCTCTCTTTTATATATATATACTTTATATATATATATATATATATATATATATAGTAAAAATAAATCCTTATCGCTCCATTTCTTTTTAACGACACGTTCGCCCAAACTAATGGCGAATGATTATTGCGCCCATCACCTGGGGTGAACGCGATGTCAATTTTGTGCTTATATTCACCTGAATAGGATATAGAAGTTATCAATCAGTTCGCCCCAATCAAGGGCGATCGATTGCGTCACCCCCTCTTTGGTCCGAATGCGACTTTGAATGTTGCACTTTTGATTTTGTGTTCTCTTCACCCCAAAAGGGATGTCAACATCGCGAATGAATTCACCTTGGAAAAAGGGTGAACGACCATGTTGCCCCTTCTTTGGGGTGAACACGACTTCAAAAATATGCTTCGCTCTTATTTTCATTTGCCCCCAAGGAGGCACCTGTGGTTTTGTATTCTCTTCTTGGGTGAAAGTACCTGAAAGTGCCTCTCGGTTTAGCTTTGTTATAACACTTCGAGAGAGAATGAAACTTTGCTTATTTTTATCTTTTATATATATATATATAATTAGCATCAGTAAGTTAAAACAAATAACATATTAAAAATATTATTTACATATGTACAATATGGTACCTCTTCAGAACCTCGTCATTGAATATAGGCCTTCAAATGAAGACCATTCATCGAGATAGGAAGATCACAACCCTCCATATCATGAATTTGATAGGTATTTGCTGAATTTACTACAAAGTTTTGGAAAGGGCCTTCCCAAATAGCATCAAACTTATGGTGTTTCCTTGGCTTAGCCATTTTATCATTTCATTTGAGCACTAAATATCCCACCTAGAAACTATGCTCAGTGGTTTTCTTTCTAAACCACCTCTTCATTTATTTTATGTGCTCAGCAAATACCTGATAGGAATGTTCTCTATCCTCTTCCAACTACAATAGCTGATAGGAATGTTCTCTATCCTCTTAATTTATTTTGTGTGCTTAGCAAGACGTACGGGGAAGTTTTAATGGATTTCTTCACGGAGATACGATATGCCCAAAGCATCTGGTTCAACAACAAGTTTCAACTTCTCTTATTACTACCCAACATCCTTTTTAAAATTTATAGCAAATTTTTATTGGTAGATTCGGCCAACCCATTCCCTTGCAGGTAATAATTGGACGACATATTGAGATAAGTACTATATTTTCTAGCAAACTCTGTGATTTTGGTCCTAATGAATGGAGTTCCATTATCAGTTACAATTGAATATAGGATTCCAAAATGAGTAATTATACCTTATAGAAAAGATATAACAATTGCTTAATTAGCCTTCTTGGCAAGAATAGCCTCCGCCCATCTAATGAAATGGTTTGTCACTGTCAATATGTACTTGTGCTCTACAGAAGAATATGGATCAATAACTCTGATGAAATCAAGACCCCACTTCTAAAAAGGTACTTCCACTTGAATTGGGCATAGAGGTAGTGCTCCTCTTCTGACTCTGCCAACGTATCGTTGACAACTATCACAATGCTGACTCACTTTATGTGCATCTGTGAACAGAGTAGACCATAAATAGCTCGCTCGAATAATTTTTAATGCCATAGGCCTTCCTGCATAGTGACCACCAGATAGCCCTAAATGAAATTCCTCCAATATTTTTTCCTTTTCAGACTCCTTCACACACCTAAGAAGAACTCCATCAATGTTCTTGTGAAACAGTTCATTAGGCAATAGAACATATTTGAGAGCTTGCAACTTGAACCTCAGATGATGTGAAGCATCAAGGCGAGCTGGAAATTTACCTAAAGTGTAATAATAAATAATTATTATATCCAGTCATGATTATTTAGAATGTGATTCACGTAAATGCTTTCGCCAATCTCCTCTTCTTGCATCATGTCGAACGATTTAGAAGCAACACTTTTAGCTAAATCTTGGCATAAATCTCACCCACGAATTATCTTTGTTGGTCGGATATCCACATCATAATCTTGAATTTTTGAGACCCAGCCTACCCTTTTATCACCTAGTTCTCTTTGGAGTATGAAATTTAGAACGTTTGGATGTATAACATAAACCACAGTTTTTCTCTGAGAGACAAAGTGTCAAAACTTCTTCAATGATTTCATTACCACGTACACTTGTTTCTTAATGAAATTATACTTCTCCTAGTGGGGTGCAATGACTTGGCTCAGGAAATCAATTGGCTTCTCATATCTATCTTCTTGCTTCTACATCAAAACTGCAACATAGCTCTCTTGCTTACCTACCGCATAGAGGTTGAAGTCTTTTGAATAATCGTGATTGATCAATACTGGAGCCTGGTGTTGGATATTTTGACTCCTAAAAGTTAAAATTGCCATTGATGACAAGAAATGAAGTCATATTTAATATCAATGATTTCGGAAAAAAATAAAGTCATCAAATTTGTCACAAATATTCAGGAAGAAGCTTCAACAGTACAAAAGTTAAAGGCAAAAGGGATCCATAATATTTGAGAGCATAAGTTAAAATGGGTTTTCATAAATAACCAAGGATGCCTATTGCAAAGTTCAAAGGAGGTCTAATATTTATTTTATAAAATATTTAAATTCAAAAGGAATTTAATTTTTATAAATAAATATCATCAATACAAAGTTATGCAATAAGAGAAGGCCTTAAAAGACAAAGGTTATAATTATAATTTATAAAATTTAAATTCTTTGAATTTTAAATCTTTTATAAATTACAAAGGACAAATGCACCGACGTAATTGAAATTTTGGAAGAACTAACATTTGAAGATAATGGCAAATTCATATATAAAAAGGAATGCCAAAATACCTTGAATATTATCCCTCGAATGATTGATATGTGCCAAGGTTGAAATATTTCATATGCGATTTTGAGAGCTTCGTTGAGAAAGAAGACGAAAAATATTTTCGTCTTAACCACTAGGCATAAGGTGGAGACATTGGAGAGTTCTAAGCCCATTGGACATGGTGGTCCATTGGCAGCTAATGATCAATGAAAATTTTGGTGGAAGCAAGAGCCTGCGTTCGAATCCCGTTGGTGGTAAGCGCCAAAGGGAAAGGTTTTTTTGTGCTTTGCATTTTTTGATTAAGGTGCCAGGGAAGGAAGATAGTGCATGTAGAGCCTTTTGGTTCTCAACATGCGTTGAGCGCACGTGGTTGAGGATCCCGTGGCTAGGGAATTTACAGAGGTTGAGGTTAAGGGTTCGAAACCCGTGGAGAGGTAAAGGTAATTTTTGTTTATAATTTATTGCCTAAAGTTTTAATTAAAGTCTTTATTAGGAGTGATAAGGGGTTTGTTAAAAGGTTTTTAGTTAGACAATAAAATTAGTGGTTAGGATAAATAAGGAGTGATAGCAATCTGTTATGTGTTGAATTGTGATTTATAAAAGAGGTTATATTATTTTTAAATTGGAGTAATAAGGTAGTAAGAGGTTGTGATTTTTAGTGAGAATTGATTTTATGTGTAAAAGGATTTTTGCCAAAGAGATTATTATGAGGGTATTGATATTATTTTAAAGTTGAAGTGATAAGGTATATTTTATTTGATATCATTTTGTATTATGTTTAGTTGAGGATATTATTATCTTCTAACCGTTATTGAGATTGGCAAAGAAGAAATTTAGAGTTTGGTAGGTTTGTGAGATATACTCCTTGTCAAGTAAAAAGGTATGGGCAAATTATTCTTTAGTTGAGTTGGTTTATTGGCCTTCTAAATAAATTTTGAAGGGAAAAGTATTTGGTTAGGGTTTTCATTTCGAAAGTGTTTGATTTAATGCTTCAAGGTTTTTTGGAATTAAGAGTTGTGATTAAAACCTTGTTTTATAAGCATTGTTGATGAAGTGAGTTGTTGTACAAAGAACTTGAACTAGGGTTTGAAAAGATCATGAGTATCATTGTTATGTGAGATTTTTTTTTGAGCATTGTTGGAAACATTTTGAGTTGGTTGATATATGCTTGGACTAGGGTTTGTGAGAAAGGGGTGTTTCATTAAGAAATTGGTTGAGTTGAGTGGTTGAGCCTAGTCAAGTAGTTGTATGAAGTGATTGTTCAAGTTTCATAAAAAAACTATTCTATATTCGTATTTGAGTTGAGAAAGTTATTGAGTTGAGTATATAACATATTGAGTCTCTAACAATTCTCTTTATGCTTCTATGAGAATAAAAGTGATTGAGCATTGAGTATAGAATATATTGAGTCTCTAACAATTATCTTTATGCTTCTATGAGATTGAAAGTGATTGAGCACTGAGTATAGAACATATTGAGTCTCTAAAAATTCTCTTTATGCTTCTATGAGATTGAAAGTGATTGAGCATTGAGTGTAGAACATATTGAGTCTTCTAACATTCTCTTTATGCTTCTATGAGATTGGACCAGTTCTGTGTGGACTTGTTAAGTAGATTTGAGGTAAGTGTTTGAGGATACTTGTGGAATAATTTTGTGTGAGCTTTTGTGGAAGCTTATAATACATATTTGGTTAAGTTCTATGTGAACTTATTGAGCATAGTTGGAAAAGTTCTATATGAGCTTGTTGAGAAGATTTGGACAAGTTATGTGTGAGATTTTTGAGCAAATTTGGACAGGTTTTGTGTGGACTTGTTGAGCATATTTGAGAAGGTTCTGAGTGGACCTGTAGAGAATATTCTAGCAAGTTTTGAGTGAACTTGGTGAGCATATTTGAGCAAGTTCTGAGTGGACTTGTTTGAGTAGATTTGAGCAAGTTCTGAGTGGACTTGTTGAGAAAATTTGTGCTAGACCAACTGGACTATGTTTAGTGCAGATTTGAGTGGACTTATTGAGAAGATTTGTGCTAGATCGACTGGACTGTGTTTAGTGCATATTTGAGTGGACTTATTGAGCAAATTTGTGCTAGACCGACTAGACTATGTTTAGTGCAGATTTGAGTGGACTTATTGAGCATATTTGTGCTAGATCAACTGGACTGTGTTTAGTGTAGATTTGAGATAGAGCTTTGGAGGTGAAATAGTAGAGAGGATAGTAGTATCCAGTAGATAGAGATCCATCAACCAGGGAAATAAGGATAGGTCTTCTTATTGGGGACAAGATTCTTCAATGGAGAGAGATCCACAAGCCAATGTAGTGGAGGCAGTAGTATTCTAGAGGATCACTAGCCAGAGCAAAGGAGAAGGAGTTCTCTTGTGGATAGAGATCCATGAACTAGATTTAGGGTATAAACATCTCCTTTGTACAAAGATCCATAAACATTGTAATAGGGAAAGAATTCCCAAGATATTGATTGAGAAAATTTTAGTAAAATATTTTCTTCGTGGAAGTAGCCATATTTAGGTGAACCACATTAAATTGGTGTCTCTATTGTGTGTGGTGATTTGTGCATTGCTTTTATTACTAATTTTAATATTGCTATCTATACATTGAATAATATTGATTTGGAAAGAAAGGTAAAAAGTGCTCTTATATTGTTCACCCCCCTCTCAATATAAGCTTGTGTTCTTCACCTGGGTAATTATTTATTTGATTTCCTGAAAAGCTCATCTTCTAGCTTTCGTCCAATTAAACTCGGTATTCTTCTTTAGGAGCTCATTCATGGGTTTCACAACCTGAGCAAAGTCAACAATAAACTTGTGGATGAATTTTATTTGATTGAAGAAAGATTGCAGGTCCTTTTTGTTAGCAAGAAATGGCAACTTCAAGAATGCCTTAGCTCTTGCAGGATCAATCACCAATACTTCTTGTGAGATCACATGACCCACCAATTTCCCTTATTTAACAACAAATATTGATTTCTTTGGATTGATAGAAATCCTAAACTCACAGCACTTCTCGAACACCTGCCTCAAATGGGAAACATTGTCTTCTCTATGATGTGAAAACACATTCATGTCATCAAGATAGATTAAAATAATTCTATTCAATAACTCATTGAAAGCAATGTCCATGGCCCTTTGGAAAGTAGTGCCAGCATTTGAGAGCCCAAATGGCATCCGTTGGTAGGAAAATGTGCCCCACTTGGTGGTGAATTTTGTTTTATGTCGGTCTTCATATTTCACCCATATATGATTATAACCAGAGAAACCATATAGCAATGAGAATCTCTGCACACTGGCTACCACATGAATAATTTGATCAATCTGCAGTAGAGGGTAATGATATTTCAATGATGTCTGGTTCAAGTTTTAAAAATCTACACATAATCTAATGCCACTATTTTTATTTTGTACTAGGACCAAGTTCGCCACCGATGTCGAGTGCTTGATTGGATAAATTATATTTACCTCCAATATCTTCAATAATTTTTCCTTCATGAGTACTTCTATCATAGGATTGATAGGTCGTTTCTTTTGCCAAAAGGGTTTCACCCCCTCCTATAGCTCAATAGTATGTTGAATTACATTCTTGTCATATCCCTTTAAATATTGATAGCTCCATGCCATGATGTTAGGGTACTCATAGCACAAGTTCTTAATATCTTCCAACTCCTTTGGCATGCAATTATTTTTTATTTTAATGATATTTTTAGGATCTAGCTGTAATTCCTTATACTCCTTCGCATCCACTTTAATCCTATGCTTTTAAAACATGTAACTCTGGTAAAACTCTCCAGATAAATAAATACTTTGAGAATATGATTGTTCTTCAATTGGATCATTCCTTCTCTTTCTCCGTCAGAAAGCACTCTATCATCTGTGCCAGCAGCTTCTCTAAGCAGGAAATTAACTATTTGTTCATCATTGTCGAATATTTGCCAATAAATATTCTTATCAAGGATTGAAGGTCTATAGATCACCCTGATAGTCTTGGGATTTTTGAATACTTTCTCCGTGAGAGAATAATTCATAATGAGAGAGGCTAGAATATTCGTATGTTTATTCTTCTCCCAAGAAATTTCTTGAATGTTCAAAGTTGTGAAGGATTCAAACAAATCCCACACTCTATTGTGATAGGCTTTCAAGTAATGCTGCTTTGATACACACTTATTAGTGGTTTTATTAGCAATAAGTTTAGAGTCACCAAAAATTTGCAACTGCTTGATGCCTAACTTTTTAGCCTTCTTCAATCCAAGGCACAATGCTTCATATTCGGCTGCATTATTTGTACAACTCCAAGTAAATCTATAAGAATAAGTCTCCTTTAACCCTGTGGGGGAGATCAACACAACAACAACTCCTACACCATTCTTACATTTGGTACCATAAAAATATAGCTTCCATAACTTATCTATGTCAGGATCCTAGGAATCAGGGACTTTTTCTTCTATTTGCTCTGACTTAACTTTTTCTTATATTTGCTCTGATTTAATTATTGTATAACAACCAATGTCCATTCCAATCATTGCATTAAAATATGTGAGTGAAAACTCATCTTCAAGGTGATTTTCACCAAGCGCTTCTTCCATCAAGTCAACCTCTTCTAGCTCCTCTGTCATCATGTTCACTACACCTGGAGATTCTTCTCCTCCAAATTTTCAATGTGAAAATTTGATGGCTTTTCATTATAAATGTGAATCCTCTTTCCTTTAAACAGTATCTCCAAATACAAGTAGTCTAAGGAAAGATATCCCCTATCTTAGCTATGAATTCCCTTAAGAGGTACATGCTAAAGTATGGTTCTAGATCCATCACTACCACTTATTGGATGATTGTGATGTGTGGCATACTGTGCAAGACGATGGCAATATTTTTTATTACTTTCACTATCTTGACTGTAGTCCCATCCAACTGCAACACTCTTGGAATACTTCTCGTATATTCCATCCCCATAAATTCACATACTACCTTTGGCATGATAGTAGTCACAACACCAGAGTCAATCATATAATTATGTACAATCCACCCCTTCATTTTGAGTGACAAATAAAATGGGCGAGGCCTATTATTTCCCATGGCCAAATTTGGTAGCGCTTATGCCAAAACTTTTTGGAAAGGATTTTCCTTTTGATATTTAGCAGTCTTTAAAGATTCCTACAGTAGGTCAACTTGTCCAAGCAACTGCAGTGCATCATATATGCTCGTCTTCATGAGAATCTTCTTCATTTCTTCCACAATATTATAACTTGAAACAGTTAAAGAATTTTCTTCTATAATATTCTCATACTTGTCGTGGTACTACTGAGTAGCTTCTACCCTTTGTCTCTTTGTCAACAATGGGAACTTGAGTTGCTCCTTGGCCTGCTCCTTTTAATTTTGTGTTTGGACACTTGTTGTAGGTTGCGAAGTTGATGCCTTAGTTTGTACCTTTTCTTGAGCTTGCTTAGGCAACAAATATTTTAGCTTGATAGAACCTTGTTCCCTAGCCCTTACACCAGGCACTTTTGCTAGAGGTTGCCCTTTTTCATCCTACACCTTTGGATCTGTAGGTACCTTCAAAGATTCAAGCTCAGCTAGCTCTACAGTTACTAGCTTCTTCCCAGATCTTGTAAGAACTGAAACTTTCTCCAAATATGGCATCATAAAATTGTGATCAACTTCCCTGATCATATTGACTTATCCGTCGGCCAAACTCTATGCAAACGTCTGCACATAATTCATATGTACCATGCAATTTTATTCTCCATGAGGATCATTACACGTTAAACACCAATATGCCTTTTTTGTTATGCTGGTATTCTCATTTGCTAGCACCGGTGTGCTCTTCTTAGGGCCTCTACCAATAGATGCCTATTCTCGAGTAATTAGTGGTGTTTAGAATCTCCTCGATCGAAAATTGGCCTCAACTTGTTTCTTCCTCATCATCGTAAGCTCATTTGATATCGTCCTTAAGGTAGAATTATTAGACTTCACTTCTTGCAACAATGTCGTGAAAGGATTAGGATTAGATGATGTGGGGGGTGCTAGCAAAGGTAGAGGTGCTGGTGGCACGGGCAATGGTAATGGAATTGGTGGCACCAAAAATACTGGAAAAGGAATAGATGATGGTAGCTGGGGTACAGATTGAGCGGGCAACTATGGAAAACTTAGAACTGAATGTTGTGGGACAGTGATTGAAGCGATATGAGGTGGGATACAATATGAAGCACTATTTGAGGTCATTGATTAATGATATCAATAAAAATTAGGAGACACATATACACAAAACCAAAAAGGGATTATATTAGCATGCTATGAGCAATATGCAAGATTGTAATGGATGAATGGGGTGGATAAATGCAATGAATGGAAATAGTGTGATGAAGTTGATGTCATGGAGGGAATGTGAACTCCTTTAGGCAAAAAATTGGATGGAAGGAGGAGTGACTCTCCTAGTCAAGAAGGAATGGTTAGGTACAATATAATAGGAATGGAATATGGAGATAAGCAAGAAAATGCAATGAAACTTTGATGGGATATTGAAAACATGCATTGCAGAAGATGTGATGAAGACACTAAAGTATGTTGAGGAATTTTTTATTGAATAATTATGAAGAAAGGATATGAGTAGGTGTGAGTTACATGATGTGACAAAATTGAAGGTGAAAGTTATTACAACTCCCTTCAAACAAAGGAGAAGGCAAGAGGAGGATGATTTATAGGATGGACTCCTCCTAGTCATAGATTCAGTTTTGAAGGGTGGATGAATCCCCTAGACTAGATGATAGCTTTGAAAAAGGATGAACTCTCCTAGACTAGTGATGAGTTGAAGAAAGACAGAGAAATGAAAAAAAGGAGGAAGTTTGAAGCAGGGAAAGAGAATGGAGAAAAGAAGAGGAGAGGAATGGGGGAAGCATAAGAAGAGGAAGGAATAAGAGAAAGAAAAATAAACTAGCCATTTGTACATAGTCGCTCGAAACGTGACCATGCAACAATAACTTGGAACCTATAAGAGAAAGAAAGGAGAAGGAATTTTAAGAGGCGAGGAGAAAGTAGCAGGTATGACAAAATTAGTGAGCGATGGAATGATGACGATGGCTTACGATGGATGCAAGAGGACTGAAGTGACACTTCAAAAGGAGACATAATATTATCTCAAGCTATGATCAATGTGATATATCCCAAGGATGAAAGGAATAAATATTTTTTACTGTTATCATTGACAAATTGATAAGCATATTTGAATTAGCAAATGGGCTATTCATATGGTAGGTTACCTCAAAATACTATGAATTGATTGTAAGTTGTCTTACGTTACAACCTGATGTAGCGATAGGCATGGGTAACCATAGAGACATAGGCATGGAGCATACCAAATCAAGATTAGATAAATTAAAATAACTATGAAAAGGTATTACAAAGGATATCTACGCTACAAAACTAAAAATAACTATGATAAATAAAGCAAGTTTGGGGCTAATGATAGTCTCATTCCGAGATAAACATTGATTAGAAAAAATAGGTGTTGGGGATTAATCAAGATTCATGACAACATTAATTTGGTAGTGTTTTCCAACTCAAGCGATGAGATGATTTGTAATGGGGTGTGATTTGGGTGGATGGATTCAATTGGCAATTATGTATAGAATGTGGATGAATGAAAGAGGTGAATTGATGAAGAGGAGAATATCAAAGGAGGGTAAAGCCATTGAAAGAGGGTCATGTGGATGAGATGGTCAATTCTCCATGATCAAGAAGGTCTTGTACTAAATTATAGAAATGTCTATAGTTCTTGATATTGTGACCTTTTTTATGATGGTAGATGCAATAGTGATCATCTTTGTACCATCTGGGTTTGGGTTTGTTAATTTGATTTGGATGAATGTTAGGTAGAGCAATCATTTTTGCATAGTATAATATTTGGAAAATACTTGACAATGGCTTCGAGAGGGGAATCCAAGGATGAGGTGGACGATGAGGCTGCTAAGGTCGATTGGAAGGTTGGGATGAAGAAGGTGGAGTGGAGGAGTATTATATTGGGAAGGATTTGAATATCGATGTAAAGGCTCCTTGACTTAATTTTAGTGTAAGGTTCATGATCCGGTCTGAGATTTGTTGCAGATCAATTAGATGTGGAGTTGCAATTGGATGGATAGTTGTGGGTGGATTGATAAGAGGATGAGGGTTAAGTTGGTAAGGATGATAAAATGGAGAAGGTAAAGGTGGGCAAAAATGATAAGGTGAGTGACAAGTTTGTAAGGGTTGACCTGAATAGAGGGTAGGAGGTAAAGTATAAGGGGTGTGGAAAGGTTGTGGTGGTTGATGAGGTGAAGGATAGGGGGTTAGGAGGAGATAGGGAAAATGTGGTGCTAGAAGGAGAGGTGCAAGAGGTGGGGTTGGAAGAATAGGTGGAAGACATGAGGTTGGCTTATGTAAATATGATAAAGAGGTCCTCTTAGAAATAATTTGGGTTAGAGTGGTCTACAACACTAGGCCTCTATTATAATATGATGATAGAGAAGGAACTATGGTAGGTGGGCATGGGATAGGACATATAATTATGGAGGGACTAGGTGACATGAGAGGCATCTCCTCCAAATGGATTGGATGAGTTACCAAGGGGTTAGGGACTAACTTAGAATGTTTCATGGGAGGGTACGCTTGAGCTCAGGTTTGGCTTGGGATTTTGCTTAACTATGATTCAATGTCATAGGCTACGAAAAGTGGAATAGGATACAAAATGAATGAGTTTGGGAGTGGTTTTTATGAGGCCTGAAAATGCCTCATTTTTACACTATGTTTGACATATAAAAAACTGTCATATTATTAAGTTAAATGCCAAATAGTTGATTAGAATATATATTTGTTAAGTGTTTGCATGATTTTATGTTAGGATCATTATATCTCTGTTTTTGACTATTTTCAGCATTTTGTGACTGCTTTTGCTTGATTAAGTAGCAAATAAAAATATGCATTTCAAATAGCCAAATGTGGTATGCTGATATCCATTAAATTCACAATGGTTTATGAATGTTTTCCTGCCCTTCAACTTGTTTGAAGTCCACATTGAAGCCAAATTATTAGGACTGTCATAAATCTGAAAATCTGAAAAAAACAGCCATATAAAAATCAGCAAGTTGTCACTTTATAGGAACACCTTGAAGTTGTCAAGCAAAGCATGAGGATATGGATGGAATGAGTTCAGAAGGACTACAGAAGACATCTGACCTATTTAGAAGCATTCCCACATGGTCTAAATAGGCAGCAATAGGGTATAACAGAGCAGGGACAATTGTGCAACACTATTGCACTATTTCAGCATGGTTACTTGGTGAATGAAGTGTATAAATTCAGTAGCAACTTGATGTACTCCTTCATGTTGATATTTGAATAATTTTTCCATGTTCTAATTTGTTTGAATTTGCAAGAAATACCAATATTTTACAACTGTGCAGCAGAGTTGGAAAATGCAGTAATTTACCATGTAAATTCCAGCAAGCTACCAATGAATGGCAAGGCATGGAATTCACACATGGAGAGAGATGAAGGCTATTGCAATCTGATCCTAAGAGCTAACCCACCTGAGAAATGCAGATGAAATCACTTGAAGAGCACATAGTTGTTCATTCCGAAGATCTTCGAAATGAGCAGACATCTTCGAAATGAGAAATACAGTCTCTTCGAAATGAGCGGACATCTTTGGAATGAGAAATACAGTCTCTTCGGAATGAGCCACTTATCTTCGAAATGAGAACAGAAAGTGCTTTTTGACTTGTTGACTGATTTTTGACGATGGAAAAAGGGAAAGAAGGTTGAAAAGGTTAAAGGAAAATATCTCCCATCTGACTTTGTCGTCCTTGCCGTCCAAAGCCACCATTCATGGAAAAGATCAATTTTGATCCTCTTCTAGGATAAACCCAAAAAAAATTGTAGCATAATAGAAAGTTGTTTGCAAGATAGAAATGGCATATTCTGAAGTGGAGAAAGATGTGTGAGATATTTCTAGACTCCTCCCATGTACTCCCACCACTGAAGATGCTTTCTAAGGGCCAATGACTACTACTGCAACACAAACTGTCCAGATTTGCATTTATTTCAGATCCAGAATTATTGGCAAATCATTGTAAAGTAGCACATAGGCTGATTTGAGCATGGGATATGTTGTAAATATTTATATAAATAACACAGCTCCCTCCTTGGTTGAGCCAGTTAGGAATTAGAATAGAGGAGAGTTTTCAATAGCAGCAATTAGGACTGTACAGTAATTTTCTATAACAGTTTTCAGCATGTTTTATCATCAATAAAAGTGCAGTTATTTTATCATTTTTTGTTCTGAGTGTTAATTAGTTAAGGAGTGCTTTTCACCTCCTTCTAGATCAGGAAGTATGGGCCCACTTTCAGATCTAGAAGGAGGATTTTTATGGCAGGTTTTAATCTGTAATTTTGCTGCAGCAGAATTAACAGATTACTTGTCAAGTTTACTTTTCTTATTTTAAGTTTGTATAATGTTCTTTATGTTTTCTATTATGTTTGTGTACAACATTTGTGTGTGTGTCAGCTGACAAATTATATTAAGCATTTTTCCTTTGCTTTCCATGTTTTCCCTGCTTTCTATTTTAGCAACTTTCCATTTTCAGCATATTTCATTTTGCTGTCAATTCCTGTAGCAGAAGCTTGACGACCTTTTGTGGTAGGACATTGACAGGTGTTTTTAGCATAAGTTTCATTTACAAGTATCATTTCAATTTTGCAAGTGTAATTTAGGATTTTATTTCAGCAACATTTCAATTTAGCAATTTCAATTTTATTATTTCAATTCTACAAAAGTAGATTAGATTTCAATTCAGCAATTTCAATTCATGCAATTGTAGTTAACTTTAATTTTCTGAACTTAGAATTAGTTTTTATTTCTTGCAAGTTTTTGTTCTATAGATTAGGTTTAGTGTGACACCAAAAGGCTAAACCAAATCATTTCCACCCAATAATTGCTTGAAATCTGAATGCTTGAATTGTACTCTGCCCTAACCTTCTATCGTAGATAGCCTTGGACACCACCCCGGATTGATAAATCATTGAGATTAAATGATGAGACTCAATGACACTCATCATTTTGGCATCGTTTTCGGGGATCATGGTGTTGTTAGAGGGTAAAAGCAGTCAAATAATTATTATTGTGCTAAGTTATGAAGTTCAGAGTAAAATCTGAATGTAATAGCTGGTATAAATAATAATTATTGATAGTTGCATTTCAGTCCATTTAGAAAACAAGCAACCATAGGGAGGTGATCTTCACACTTGGGGGTTAAATTGCCTATGTTTGAAATTCTTGATAAAAATTGAAAGAATTCATCATCCTCATTATCAAGAAACATAAGATCTCTTAAAAAAATTTAGAAGAGCCATCTGCTAGTACTGCCCTTTTTATATCCATATCATCAGGGTAGTATAAACAAATTTGTACTAGGTGTTGGAAAGATATCATGGTAGATATACAAGACTATCCCTTGAACAAAATAGCCATATCAGCTACCTGTAGCATTTGTTCATAGGGACATATCATTGATGAATGCCATTTACTTCCATAACTCAGAGATGCAAAATTCTGTTGCCTAGTCTGAATTCTTCTCAAAGAGAGATCCCAACAACAACAAACAGGGCAAGTAAATCAACCACCACCTTCAGCCCAACCTGTGGCCAATATGAATAATACAAGACAGGCAACCCCTGTCTATGTAAGCTGAATCTATTAAAAAAAAAATCACAAAAACTTTTGCACAATCAAAATAGGAGTTTACAACTTAATGATGATCCTAGAGTTTTCCATTATTACTTAAATATTGTTAGGATTTTACCGTGCTAAACCGCAACCTAGCAATTCTTAGCCTACACAGACAATAGTTGATCTCATTAGAGGTGATCCTACCTGACAAGTAGTTGATCTGCTAAAGTTGTACACTTCTTGTCTTATTGTGCAAACCAAAAATATATATTTTTTAGCCCAACCTATGATCAGTCTGAATAATACAGGATAGGCAACCCCTGTCTATGTAGCTGAATCTGGTATAAAAAAAAAACTTGCAGGAAATGTTATTGACTGCAACAACATCCAACTGTGCTCAAACAAGAACTTACCCGAGCTTGAAGAGACAAAAATCAATGGAGATACACAGAAAACCTTTAGTCCAAACACACAGAAATTAGCCTTGGATAAAGGAGAAAAACTAGAAAAACTGCACATAGAAAATTTACTTCCATTGAACTCCTTAGTAAGAAATTACAAAGGGGTAAATTTTGTCCTCCTAGGAATGAAACAAATTGAAGTGCAGCCAAGAAAATTCTTGAACATTATTAGTTGGCTGACTTATAAACAAAAAGCAAAATTGTTGCTATTTTGAAACAATATTTCAATCCCTTTACATGGAATTACAAGGGTATATCAAGATTTTATCTTGATGTAAGCACTTAACATCTTTTGGGAATTGGTATTTAATTGTTTCAAGAACAGATTGACAAGATTTTGTAGACTAGGAGGCATGGACAACACTTGATTGAAGAAGTTTTTTAGATATGGAGCAAGTGCTTCTTTCTCCCATTGGTAATTCATGGAGGATGTTAGTGGTGAATGGACATTGCCTTCGGGTATACCATGCACCATTAACTAAGGAGGAGTTCTTGAAGGAGATTCCATTGGATGTACACATAATGGAAGAGAATTTCTCTTCAATATCAGATTCAGAGTGATGATAAAAAGTTTGAAAAAAAGAAAAAAAAATACAAGAAAAGCAAAAAGAAGAATAGTCTTGTTTGTGAACTTCCTTCTTGGGTACAAGCAAGACAAGAAAAATTGAAAAAAAAAAGAGAAAAAAAAAATTGTAGCAAAGGCATGTCCCACAAAATGGGGATACATGAGGATAAGCATCAATTTCAGCAAGGAAGAGGAACAATGGAGCCAATACTTCATTTCCAGCAATAAGGAGGCAATTATGATGTATGAAGATTCTTACTGCTCATCTAGAAAGGAAGGTTGCATCAATGTTGCAGGTTTCAACAGAAAGAGATGGTGTTTTCATACAACAATTGACATGTTTTTGCAGAATAAGGATTGGTCTTATCCAAATAAGAGTGAGAGATGTTCTCTCTCATTGAAGCACTTGAAAAAAAAAGGGACAGAAGTTGGTTGAAAACCAGAAATGGCAGCCTCTTCTGATGAAAAAAATGAAAAAAAAGAAGATAAAAAAAAATGAAAAAAAAAGAGGAAAAAAATAAAAAAATGATAAAAAAAAATGAATAATTCAATAGTGAAAACCTTCTTGGAGGCGCTACTGAGTTGGCTTGCATGAAAACCAATTTTTCGGCATGCATTGCCTTGTTGATCTACCCATCATTATTCCACCATTGTACAAATCTCACACTGCACATGTGTTATTTTTATGTTTTTAGATAGCCTGCTAACAATCATCAGAAGCAGCTTGTAAGGTGCATGATTAATTTTCAGGACAGTAAGGTATGTGTTTCTTGCATTTAAGTCATAGTAAGCATTTAGCATTTAATGTATGATAATCGGTATTTGGCATAAACTATTCATACAATATTGGTAAGTTGAAAATGGAACATGATCAAAATGTCAAGAAACACCCCCTTTTGCCCTTAGTTGCATGAGAATTTCAAAACTGTACAAAAACCTGATTTTGGGACAGACATGGCATAAATTCTATCTCAATTAGTAGGGCAAGTTTCAGAAGTAGGACTGCAAGTTTATCTCACAATTGTCTGATAAATTGAAGGAGGATAATCAGCAAAATGCACCTGAAGGTTCTATTTTAGTACTATTGGAATAAAATAACAACATACAAAACAAAGAATAACATCTAAACAAAAGGATGAAGAAGGGATTTTTGATGTTATGGAAGGCTTATACACTCTAGATATGGGCCCACAATAGAATCTGTAGCTAACTTTTGCATAGGAGGTCATTTCTGCATTTTCTGATGCATCTTCGGAATGAACAGTCATATCTTCGAAATGAACATGCATATCTTCGGAATGAGCAGGATATCTTCGGAATGAGCAGAAACTACACCAGAATTGCTGAAAATGCTACAGAATAGCAAAAAGAGTAGGGTACATCAAATATTGAGGTTTATAAGGCTCTACCACAAGTAAGTACATCCCTCAAGCATTTCAAAATCAAAATTTTATCAATTTTGTTCAAAAGGTGCAAACAATAGAAATAGGCATTCGAGGCTGAAATGTTGTTAAGAACAGAAAATTTCACCAGTAGTAGTGCATCTGCCAAATATGGTTCCACAATAAGGCTATTGCAAGATGAATCACATGATACCAAGCCTTTAAGAGGTACCTTGCAACACTAAAACTTGTAGAAGGGCAGAAAAAGAGTTAAAATTGCAGTAGTTGCAGAAATTGCAATATTGAAGGATGAAAGTGCAGAAGTTAAAAAGTTGCAAGTTGCAAATGAAAAAAAAGATATGCAAGAAAAGAAAAAAAAATTGAATAAAAAAAAAATTGAAAAAAAATTGATTGAAAACTTTTTTTTGCAAGGTTGTAGAAAAGTGAAATACCTGTGCTTAAATTAAAAAATGCTTGGTGTAGTGCAGCAAGGAGAAATTTCTCAGGTAGCAGGTGGCAAAGGATGTTTTTCACAAGGATAAAACCAGCATATTACTATGGCCTACTAGGATGCATGAGGGCATGCATCAGTTCAAGCTGGGGGGGATGATGAGGCCTGAAAATGCCTCATTTTTACACTATGTTTGACATATAAAAAACTGTCATATTATTAAGTTAAATGCCAAATAGTTTATTAGAATATATATTTGTTAAGTGTTTGCATGATTTTATGTTAGGATCATTATATCTCTATTTTTGACTATTTTCAGCATTTTGTGACTGCTTTTGCTTGATTAAGTAGCAAATAAAAATATGCATTTCAAATAGCCAAATGTGGTATGCTGATATCCATTAAATTCACAATGGTTTATGAATGTTTTCCTACCCTTCAACTTGTTTGAAGTCCACATTGAAGCCAAATTATTAGGACTGTCATAAATCTGAAAATCTAAAAAAAATAGCCATATAAAAATCAGCAAGCTGTCACTTTATAGGAACACCTTGAAGTTGTCAAGCAAAGCATGAGGATATGGATGGAATGAGTTCAGAAGGACTACAGAAGACATCTGACCTATTTAGAAGCATTCCCACATGGTCTAAATAGGCAACAACAGGGTATAACAGAGTAGGGACAATTGTGCAACACTATTGCACTATTTCAGCATGGTTACTTGGTGAATGAAGTGTATAAATTCAGTAGCAACTTGATGTACTCCTTCATGTTGATATTTGAATAATTTTTCCATGTTCTAATTTGTTTGAATTTGCAAGAAATACCAATATTTTACAACTATGCAGTAGAGTTGGAAAATGCAGTAATTTACCATGTAAATTCCAACAAGCTACCAATGAATGGCAAGGCATGGAATTCACACATGGAGAGAGATGAAGGCTATTGCAATCTGATCCTAAGAGCTAACCCACCTGAGAAATGCAGATGAAATCACTTGAAGAGCACACAGTTGTTCATTCCGAAGATCTTCGAAATGAGCAGACATCTTCGGAATGAGAAATACAGTCTCTTCGAAATGAGCGGACATCTTCGGAATGAGAAATACAGTCTCTTCGGAATGAGCCACTTATCTTCGGAATGAGAACAGAAAGTGCTTTTTGACTTGTTGACTAATTTTTGATGATGGAAAAAGGGAAAGAAGGTTGAAAATGTTAAAGGAAAATATCTCCCATCTGACTTTGTCGTCCTTGCCGTCCAAAGCCACCATTCATGGAAAAGATCAATTTTGATCCTCTTCTAGGATAAACCCAGAAAAAACTGTAGCATAATAGAAAGTTGTTTGCAAGATAGAAATGGCATATTCTGAAGTGGAGAAATATGTGTGAGATATTTCTAGACTCCTCCCACGTACTCCCACCACTGAAGATGCTTTCTAAAGGCCAATGACTACTACTGCAACACAAACTGTCCAGATTTGCATTTATTTCAGATCCAGAATTATTGGCAAATCACTGTAAAGTAGCACATAGGCTGATTTGAGCATGGGATATGTTGTAAATATTTATATAAATAACATAGCTCCCTCCTTGGTTGAGCCAGTTAGGAATTAGAATAGAGGAGAGTTTTCAATAGCAGCAATTAGGACTGTATAGTAATTTTTTGTAATAGTTTTCAACATGTTTTATCATCAATAAAAGTGCAGTTATTTTATCATTTTCTATTCTGAGTGTTAATTAGTTAAGGAGTGCTTTTCACCTCCTTCTAGATCAAGAAGTATGGGCCCACTTTCAGATCTAGAAGGAGGATTTTTATGGCAGGTTTTAATCTATAATTTTGCTATAGCAGAATTAACAGATTACTTGTCAAGTTTACTTTTCTTATTTTAAGTTTGTATAATGTTCTTTATGTTTTCTATTATGTTTGTGTACAACATTTGTGTGTGTGTCAGCTGAAAAATTATATTAAGCATTTTTCCTTTGCTTTCCATGTTTTCCTTGCTTTCTATTTTAGCAACTTTCCATTTTCAGCATATTTCATTTTGTTGTCAATTCCTGTAGCAGAAGCTTGACGACCTTTTGTGGCAGGACATTGACAGGTGTTTTTAGCATAAGTTTCATTTACAAGTATCATTTCAATTTTGCAAGTGTAATTTAGGATTTTATTTCAGCAACATTTCAATTTAGCAATTTCAATTTTGTTATTTCAATTCTGCAAAAGTAGATTAGATTTCAATTCAGCAATTTCAATTCATGCAATTGTAGTTAACTTTAATTTTCTGAACTTAGAATTAGTTTTTATTTCTTGCAAGTTTTCGTTCTACAGATTAGGTTTAGTGTGACACCAAAAGGCTAAACCAAATCTGTTCCACCCAATAATTGCTTGAAATATGAATGCTTGAATTGTACTCTGCCCTAACCTTCTATCGTAGATAGCCTTGGACACCACCCCGGATTGATAAATCATTGAGATTAAATGATGAGACTCAACGACACTCATCATTTTTGGAGGTTTTAGTGGTGGTTTAGATGGTTTCTATGAAAAGAACATGTTATCTACACAAACAAGATTATAAACAAGTAATCAAATAAACAATGATGGTTTTGATATTTTGTGAGTATGCTATTGCTTGATTGATGTTATTTTGAGATATTTTGAGATGGATTTAGGATGTTTTTGGGATTGTTTTTTATGGATTTGTTTTGGTTTAGGGATGTTTTGAGAAGGTTTTGGATGGATTGGTTTTGGTTTTGAAATGTTTTAGGATTTTTTTGTGTTTTTGCTCCTGATTTTTTGGTTTTGGTGTATTTGATGTACCCTAAGCCTATGAACTACAAGGGGATGGATGGAGTGGACTCTATAAGGGTGTGTTTATTCCCATCCCTCTTATGATAAGTTGCACACAAACAGTTAAAAAAGACTTACTAGAATGGGGTCTTGGCTCTTAGAATCCTAAGGGAAAAAATAAACCTCCAAAAAGAGGTCATGTTGTCTAAGTCCTACTATCAGCCCAATTGGCTTTCCCTTCACCCTCAATCAGGCTCAGACAAAAATGATAGCTACGTGCCCACTAATTATTAAGCCCCATGAGCAAAGGGCTTCTAAACTCAAATTATCTAACGCTAGTCCCAAGGGTAACCATTTTTCTAGTGATGAAATCTAGGAAACTATGCACTCTATACTAAGGTGGCTAAGGGATCAACCAATGGTTGGGGATGAATTCCAATGTTACCGATTTGTTTTCCTCACAAAACTTTGTAGAATGCAATGTGTAAGTGTGTGATTGTTTTGATTTTTTTTTGTGTTTTTTTATATTTTTCTTTTGTTTTTTTGCTTTTGAAATGCTTATTTATCATGCAAAACTAAAGCTAATCCTAAGGATGCAAAATGCAAAATAAACAAACACTATTTCTAATATGATTTTAAGGATGGAATGCAACTAATCTAAAGAATAATGATAGATAAAATACTAGCTAGGAAAATAAGAAGTATTTTATGCTAAAAGCAAAAGAAAGAAAAGGGGGAATCTAGACTAGAATGGAATATAGAAGGCTTATGCTTAGAAAAGAGGATAAATAATCCTAAAGAGGAAAGAACTAACCTATGCTAAATAAGGAAGGATATGATAAGCCTAAGCTTGGAGGAAAGAAACGAAAAAGAGAATACAAATGATAAAAGGAAACAAAGGCTAAAATTGAGGAATGCAGATGAAAGGAGAAGACTACAAAATGACTTTAATCCATAGATCCAACCACACCTAGTGATTATATGACCACACCAAGCAATTGCCTAACCACAAGGAATGATTGAGACTATGTTCTAGAGGTATATTACTGACTAGAACAAAGGAAGGTAGATTGGATGATGATTATAGGTGATTGAATGACTTTTAGCCTGAGCTAAATTGGATGATGAGGAGTAAATGAAACTATGCTAGTGGCACAAAAAATGGTGGCAAGCCTAACCTATTGCAACAATGAAGATGCTAAAAAGGAAATTACTATTCTAAAGAATGCAACTATGCTAAGAAAATGCAAGATAACTATTCTATGGAAATGGAGGCACCTATGCTAAGAATGATGAAAATAAATTACTTTAAAGCAATGAAAACAACCTATGCTAAGAATATAAAAGCAACTATTCTAAAGCAATAAAAGTAAGCTATGCTAAGAACATAAAACAAATATTCTAAAGCAATGAAATTAAACTATACTAAGAACATAAAACAAACATGCTAATGGAAAGGTAACTTAATCTAATGAAATAAAAGCAACTTATACTAATGAAAGAAAATCAAGTAAACTAGGAAAATAAAAGCACCTATGCTAAAAGGATGAAAAAACAACTATGCTATGATAACAAAATCAACTATGCTAATGAGACATGAGCCATTATGCTAAGAATGATAAAAGCAACTATACTAAGGAAATGCAATGATAAGCTATGCTATGAAAAATAAAACACAACTATGCTAAAGGAATTAAAATAAACTATGCTAATGAGACATGATCCATTATGCTATGATAAAAGCAACTACAATAAGGAAATGTAATGACAAGCTATCCTATGGAAAATAAAACACAACTATACTAAAGGAATTAAAAGCAACTATACTAAGGAAATGAAATGACAAGCTATGCTATGTAAAATAAAACACATCTATGCTAAAGTAATTAAAAGCAACTATGGAAAGAAAAACAAAAGAGACTATTCTAAGCTATTGAAAATAAACTAAACTAAGAAAGGCAAAAGACTATGCTAGGAAAGTAAGAGGTACCTATTCTAAGGGAATGAAAAACAAGCAAACTATGGCAAATAAAACAACTACTCCTAGGAAAAGAAAAGCACCTAAGCTAAAGAATGGAAAAGTGCTTGAGATATGAAGAAAAATGGAAAATCAAACTACCTAAGATAGTGGAAATCTTATAGAATAAAGAGACTTGATAAATAACTAAACTAAAGAAGAGAATCCTATGAGAAACTAAGGGGTCCAAGAACTATGCTAAGGAAATGAACACCTATGACAAGATAAGGGATGAAAAGACTATACTAAACTAAGAGATGAAACCCCTAAACTATGCTAAGACTAGAAAGCAACTAAACTTCAAATTGACAAGCAAACAATAGCAAGGAAAATGATGATGATGTAGATCTATGCTTTTTGGTCATAAATATGCACCTAACGGGAAGGAGAATGAAATGAGTGCACGCCCTAAGAACCTCAACCAACATTGAACAACCATGGAGTTGGGAGGCTAGGCGGTCATTCTCCAAAGAAGGCCAGTTCTTGGGAAGTCCTAGCTACCTACGCCTTAGAAGGAAGAAGAGGAACAAAAAGAGAGGAAAATAGGTCATAGCCTAAACTCACAAGAATGGATTCAACCACATCAAGAAATATGCATTGTCAACTTGCACCATTGCAAAAAACACAAAGAAACCACCTAACAGATCATCCAACCTTACTCCTATTTATCATTCATTTTATGCACCCTTTTGATAGTGAATAGTAGAACTATTGAATGAAATGTAGGAAATCCAGATAGCATAATTATTGCATTTCTATTCAACTAGCTTTGATAGAAATAAACCTTCAACAATCACGCACACACATAAGAATCAATTTGGAGATCAAATAGTGATATACTTGCATTTACAAAATGATAAAAGCTTTACATATGAATTGTAATGGCTAAAGAGCCACCCTTTGGAATGCTATGCATTCCAACATATATAGATCTTATAATAAATGCATCATTGAATGTGGTGGATAATGGATGAGACAATGGGAGCACACTAGAAAGGGTGACCATGCTGATAATCTTCACATATCTACTATAGAATGTGGTAGAGGGTGGATGTCAATTGGTAGCAGGTAGTTTAGATTGAATCTAGACCCTTAATCGACTCTGCTTCTGCCTAGCTGATCTGATAGATCATAAATTTATCCATTTGCTTTTCTAAGGAAGATGGTCATTAAATGTTGTGTTAGACCACTTGAAGATAGTTGCTTGAGTGGATCTAAGACTTGGCCTATTGTCACCCATCAGTTTGGTGCCAAACCTCTTAAATTGCTAGCTACTCACTATGCATCCTCATAAATGAAGGTGTCTTCCTTTCGTAGAGGTTCCTCGATGTTGGTGGGAATTGTATGATGGGTAGGCTTTTGGGATTTGCTTGCTATTTGCTATAAACCCAAGACTCCTCTCGCTATGTCAAGGTGGGTTTATGGGTTCCCACCTTAAGTTCTATCTTGGGTGTTTTTTTAGGATCACTCAGACGACTAGGAGATGCCCAAACCTTTGTCAGGCTCTTCATTCATACGATCTTTCTTCTACTACTAGGGCAAAATTTTGGGAGTTGACCCTAATTTGTTGTTACCCTGTGAAACGGGTAGAAAACTGTATTTGACAATTTAACACATAAACATAAATGATGCATTAAATAGATAAATTATATTCCATTGATATTAATGAGCATGTGTTACAAGAGGATCTTGATGCCCTTTATCCATATCTATTCCTAACAAGGTTACAATCAATTTGATGCTTTCTTCTAGCATCCCTTAGTGTAGGTGGGCTTGATGTATGCAGGCCACCACTGGGTTGTTGTTTTTTGGTGTTCCTTTCCTTCAAATCTGCTGCATAACCTGAAAGAAACTTGCAAGAAAGGGTCAATATGTTGGGGGGCTTGCCTTAGTCAGGCCCCATATTTAGGAAGATAAAATGACTGTAAAATTGTAACATAAATTACAATAAAATATGTAGAAGGTAATAATATGTTGAAATAGAGTTTACCTCCCAAATTTGGAGTGATTTGGGTCTTGCAGATGCAATTCGTGACCCGGGTCGCTAATTGGGGCCGAATTCGTAGGGCAGGCTACGAATTGAGCTGTGATGCTCTTCTAGCAAAATACCTTTGATAGATCGATCCTAAGGTAGCTAGGGTGCCTTTGTATGCTGTCAGAATCTGTCTGTGTGCTTCAAAAAATGGACTATGTGCTATTGGATTTTCATTTCTACAAAGTAATAGTACTTTATTGAATTTTAGAATCAGACTTAATTAGGGGTTTAGAACCCATTATTTATAGGCAAATGCAAAGTGCAGGGGGGTTATATAGACTAAACCTAGGTTTGATTCTGACTAGGGTTAGGTTAATAGAAGCTATGTGGCAACATCTCATTCTAAGTAGAAAATATCCTATCCTCACACATGTGTGAGGAAGGATTAGTGCTAATCCTAATTAAGCCTTAAGCATGTTTAGGGGAGGATTAAAATAAAACCCTAGGAAACCCTAAATTGGCACATGTGGAAGGATTTGATTAACACTAATTATGAATTAAGAGTTAATTAATCCAATTTTTCCCTAAAAAGGGGCTTAAGTGAAGTCAACATTAAATTAGAATTTGATAATTGACTTTTAATTGATTTTTCCAATTAATACCCCGTGGGGTGTCAATTGAGTGTAAATGGGCTATGCATCACCTCAGGTTGTCTTCTGAAGGTATCTTGATGCATAAAATATAGTTTTGAGGGCTTATTAGGGTTTTGGACCTGAAAGCCATTTGTGGAAGTCTACACGTTACTATGGTGAACTTATGGAAGTCTATGCATGTTTACACATGTCTACACATGTCTACGCATATATACACATGACTACAATAGTCTAAAATATCCTAGGGATGTTTGTAATCACCTTTAGATATGCATAAATAGCAATGTGTGACTTTTGGGTGTCTACATTTTGCCCATTTTTGTACTATACTATGTAGAACACAATTTAATACAAAAATATGAAGGGTTTGTGCAGAAGGAAAAGGGATAGAAGGAGAATGGAATTCAATAAAAGGGTATGTGGTCACTCGAAGTGTGACCGTACAACTCAATCGATTATCCAGGGAAAATAAGAGAAAGAATAGAATCTAACCGAAGGTATGTAGCCACTCAAAGTGTGACCATACAACATCAATTAGACGTCCACAAGGGAAGAAGAGAAAGAAAAGAAGGAAAAGAGGAAAGAGATAAAAGCAATGCTAGTAAGGGAAAATGAATGATTATGAATGCAATGATGTGATTTTTCTGAGTCCATATGACATTTACAATGCCATACTAGTTGCTTGAGAATGACAACTTTTGACTGCTTTGCTTTTACGACTAGATCAGTGTGGTCCAAAAGTATGATTAGGACAAAAGCCTAACTAAATCTTTGTTTTTGATTGATTTATGAGAACATGGGAACAAGTGTCAAACCATTTGAGCTAGTTTAACATCTGGATAATTAACTCATGACCATATAAACGTGGTCGCGAAGTCCATTTCCAAATGTTGCTCTAGGATTGATCAAACATATCATCCATTGTGTACTCGACATACATGAATGCTAGATTGACTTCTCCATGGTAACGTGTAACTCTCCTGATGTAACCCATGTCTGTTTGGGATTGAGATTATAATCGTATGATAATATTTAGCAAAAAAAATTGTAGACAAATGTGCTAACCGTGCTTTTGGATTTTCAATGTTGTGGTTGCATGCAAAGCTGACTTTGGATATGAATACCCCCTCAAACGAGGAATCAACAATGAGGCAAATGGAATGTGGTGATTTGATGATGCAATGATTGATAAAGATACCAATGCATGATGAATATGATTTCTTAGTACAAAAATAAAAGAATGGGATCTAATCCAAGGTATGTAGCCGCTCTAAGCGTGACCATACAACATTGACTGGATAGCCAAGAAGGAGAAGGAAAAAGAATGGGATCTAGTCGAAGGTATGTAGTCACTCGAAACATGACCATACAACATTGACTGGATAGCAAAGGAGGAGAAGGAAAAAGAATGGGATCTAGTCAAAGGTATGTAGCCGCTCGAAGAATGACCATACAACATTGACTGGATAGCCAAGGAGGAGAAGGAAAAAGAATGGGATCTAGTCAAAGGTATGTAGTCACTCGAAGCATGACCATACAACATTTACTGGATAGCCAAGGGGGAAAAGAGAAAAGAATGGGATCTAATCAAAGGTATGTAGCCACTCAAAGCATGACCATACAACATTGACTGGATAACCAAGAAGGAGAAGAAAAAATAATGGTATCTAGTCAAAGGTATGTAGCCGCTCGAAGTGTGACCATACAACATTGACTGGATAGCCAAGGGGGAAAAAATAAAATAATGGGATCTAATCAAAGGTATGTAGCCGCTCGAAGCATGACCATACAACATTGATTGGATAGCCAAGAAGGAGAAATAAAAATAATGGGATCTAGTCAAAGGTATGTAGCCTCTCAAAGCGTGACCATACAACATTGACTGGATAGCCAAGGAGAAGGAAAAAGAATGGGATCTAGTCAAAGGTATGTATCCGCTCGAAGAATGACCATACAACATTGACTGGATAGCCAAGGGGGAAAAGAGAAAAGAAGGAAAGGAGAAAAAGAGGAAAGAAATAAAAAGCAATGTTGGTAAGATTAAATGGATGATTTCGAATGCAATGTTGTATTTTTGATGCATCTGTATGACATTTACGATATCATACTAGTTGCTTAAGAACATCAACGGTTGTCTCTTGTGCTTTTGTGACCAGATCAATGTGGTCCAGAAGTATGAATGTGACAATTTTATCGATGAAATGCAATGTGTGTTTGCAAGTGGTTTTACAAGGTAAGTTTTTTAGGCTCCTAAGGTTTTAGAGGGCATTTCCCTACTTTCCTAGGGTTTTGGGGATGTTTTGGGGTGTTCTAGGGTAATTCACGACCTGGGTTGCGATTTTGACCTAATTCGTGACCTAGGTCGTGATTCTGACATAACTTGTGACTTGGGTCATGAAATGGCAACTAAGTAGTATTTTAGCCCAAATATGCATGACGAGGGCTCATTTGGATGATGCACTTGTGTGGAAAGCAACTTGGGAGAGCAGTTGACGGCATGCAAGGAGCGCGATTAGCAATTATGAGAGCAAGGATGACAAAGGGATGCAGACCAGCTAGCATCAGATGCGAGGATCCACTAATAAGTGATCTTTTACTTTATTTTATTTGTATTTTATTTTTTGGTAAAATATGAATGAGGGGGGAGGTTTTCGTCCCGATTTAAAAAAAAAATTGTAACTTTTAAGTAAAATTTCAATACATAGTGATAAACAAGCCAAATGGGTACCCAAAAGTGCGGTCGTTTTTTCAATTGGATTTGTTTTATCGCCAATTTGATTGATTAATGTGTAGATTCGGTGTAGAGTTTGACTGTTAGTTTGTGAGGTAACGGTGTACTGACATCGATATGTTTTTGCACTTTGTCCACTAAAGTAGAAAACGAGTATTCGTTTATGCGACTGTTTAATTTTTATGACTTTGTTTGATGTGATTTTGAAATATGTCACTTTTATGTGTAATGTGTGAACACTAGGGCGTTAGATCTGCTATGTTAGAGGTAGAATCTCTAAAAACTAAAAATACTTTCACCAAAAAAGGGTAAAATGGGTGTCCAAAATTTTTAGTTTTTTTGGTAGTTGATTTCATTTGACATGCCTTTTATTTGCGTGCCACGGTGTAGATAGTAGTAAACTGAAAATGAACTATAGAGAGCTCGATGTAGACTATACTTAATGTCAGTTTGAATTTCCACCACTAAATGGGTAAATGGGTATCTAAAAATGTTACTGTTATTTTTAGATTGTGTGCCTGGATATGTGTTCGATTTTGGTGTTTTGAGGATAATTTTGACTCTCAGATCTGTGTTGATTGGTGCTTTGTTTCTGAATTTTGTCAACACATTTACCATTAAGTGGGCAAATGGGTATCCAAAAATGTGATTTGTTTTTGTATGTCATATTAATTTATCATGTTTTAGATTACATGCCATAGTAGCTATACAGTTTAAGTTTGTTATTGGTCGTTGGACGACCAATGTGTATTGTTTGTTGTATGTGCTTGGAATTTTGCTATGAAATGACAAAATGGGTGTCCAAATACGTGACTGTGTTGTTGATGTGTTTTGTCATTTTATTTATACGGTATTTTGTCTCGAGATGTGTGTCAAATTAAATGTTTTTTAATTTGTAAATTTTGAGTGATGATATTAAGTTTGATTGATTTGTTATGTGGATTACTGATGTGTGTTTGTGTTATGTGTTGGATAGGTCAAGGCGCTTGAGCCTCGTCATCGGGTGTGGCAGTTTAAGGAGGGTTTTGAAAAGTTGATGCAAACTGAGGAAGAGTTACAATGGCTGGATGATATACACTTTCGAGGTGTATGGGAGTGTAAGCACATTTTCACCAACAGAGCGTATGTGTCTGCCTTGTGTGAGCGATGGGATGCAGATCGAAACACTTTTCATTTTCCTACGGGGAGATGACCTTGACATTGGAGGACGTGTATCGGATATATCGACTACCGATTGAGGGTGTTCCTATGAGGGTAGTCAAGGATGAGAGGAAAGAGGTAGTGCTAGAGAGATTTTTGGAGCTAGGCGACGAGAGATTGATATCTCTAAGATTGATTACGAGTGGTTGTGGGTACAAGGGAAGATCTCAGATAGGCAGTGTGTGGTGATGATGATGATCTCCACATATGCACTCCTTGATATTTTTGGGTATTGTTTACCTGGAACATGCTGGATATTGTTAGTGATTTGGTAGAGCATAAGGTGGTGTTTGCATGGGTGCTTGCACTTCTGGCCCAAGCGTATCGGGAGTTATATGAGGTGGTTTGAGGTAGACGGATGGAATTGAGTGTGATTCCCTTGTTGCAGGTATGGGCATGGGAACACATACCCATTGAGAGGCCCTATTTGTTATCACACCCTATTAATGAGGAGATTCCTTACGCCCTATGGTGGAGTACGAAGGTTGAGTAGGGTATGAAGAGGAATCATGAGGGTGATCCAATTTTGTGGAGGGTTAAGTTTGGTAAGTTGATCGCAGGTGACATTACATGGAGGTCATGGATGGGGGAAGTGAGGTGGAGGGAGGATGATGAGCAGTTGCGGGTCATGCGATAGGGCAGGTGGTTGGTGGGGAGGTATACTTAGCAAATTGAGTATTTCCAATTTGATCAAGTACAATGCCAGTTCGAATTATGACAAGATGTCTCAGTGACTCCTGTTACATATTTTAGGTGATAAGGAGATAGAGGATAGTGCCTTATTGTACCGCCTTAGATTGTGGAGAGGGACCCTCCTATGGATATCTCGAACGTAGGGGATGTAGGTATGATGCCAGAATTTGATGCCTAGGGGGTGCTATAGTCTTGGGAGCCTAAGAGAGGTGTGGTGGATCGATGGGTGGCACCTGCTATTGGGGCATATCCACCAAAGAGGAGGACAAGCAGGCAGACTCAGGTTGGGGGAGCGAGTATGGATACTACTAAGGAGGAGGTTACTCTACGATGGTCATGACATCATGTAGGTGCTTCAACGAGCACCCAGGGCATGAGGGCAGAGGAGGTGGATGTGGGTGTAGATGTTGGGGCGGATCAGACTGTTGGGGCTCAGGATAAGGGAGGCAGGGTAGCTGGTATGGATGGTGTGGATGATACCATTGATATTGGGGTATTTTTTGATATAGCACATCAAATTCCTAGTGATATTTTAGAGAGGCCAACTACAAAGGATGTACAGGAGTTGCATGATCAGATTCAGTAGTTAGAGGCAGCCAATGGGGAGATGAGAGCTACTATGTCTATGAAGGATCAGGTGATCGATACTTTGACTGATCAGTTGGTGATCGAGGCCACTAAGAAGATGATGTGCTAGACTACCTTATTGGTGCATGGGATCCCTTTACCTGATTATGGTAATATTGTGGTGCAGTATGGGTCATAATCACAAGTGTGGATGCCATCGCATCAGAGTCAATGTAGTGCGGCTACAATGGGACAAGGAGGTATTAGGGCTAAGGTTCAGGATAATCCTACTGTGGATCTTGTTTCAGAGTTTAGGGTGGAGTCAAGCTGGGTTGTAGGAATGTGAGTGAGCTATGAGGGCCATGGGGAGACTCCTAGTGGGAGCTAGAATAGTTGTTACTGATTGTAGCATGCGGGCATTGATATTCTCATAATGACACTGAGAGGGGGGGGAGAATCAGTGTAGCTATTTAAATTCAGATCTACAGCTCTTTAAAACTTAAGTAGAGAGAACTTAAAAATAGATAAAGCAAATAAACAAGAGAGCATTCCACAACACATGATTTAACGAGGTTCACCAGATTTAGCTACTCCTCAAAAATTAGACTGCTTGGACTCCCATCCAAATCCAACCTTTGCAAAGCACCAACTTTACAAACAATTTATCTGCACCGACAGAAAGAAGCACCAACCCCCTAATGCCAAGCACCAACTTGGACTTCAGTTCTGAATAGATTTAATGACATAAAAATGTCTTCTCTTCTTCAAGACCCTCACTGGTCTAATGCCTTTTAACCAGAACTGCATATACTTACAGCTCTGTTATATTTTTCTTTGTTAGCTCTGCTATTCTCTCTTGCAGCTCTCTCTTCTCAATATTTTTTAGCACAATACACTCTGTGTTATTTTCATAGCCCCTTTTTCCTTTTATTCAAAAAATCACAACACTCTTGCCATGTGTAGAGCTCAACCCTAACCCTAAATTTTTGTACACAAAAACATTCTTTTGGCTCTGCTTACTATGCTCTTAAATGTTTACTTACACCTCTTACAGCCTTAACTACCCACTTTACGGCTCTGACAGCCTTTTCGGTGCTCTGTCAGTATATCTGCCGTTTTGACAGATTTATCTTCTCATTTATGACTCTGACCATCTTACCTACATATTTACGTCTCTGACAGTATTACCTGCTTATTTACGGCTCTGACAGTATTTTTTGTTCTCTTATAGCTCTAACAGAAGAACCGTTGCTCTGATAGCTGAACCGCCGCTCTAACAGCCTTTTGTCTTCTTCTCGTCCTGCATGCGCGAAAACACAACATGTCACAAAATCGTGACACTTTTCGCTTCCTTGTACTTCTCTTTGCATGCACCAGCAAAAATGGAACATGTTGTGAAATCATGACACTTTTTGCTTCCTTGCACTTCTCTTTGCATGCACCAGCAAAAATGGAACATGTCACGAAATCGTGACACTTTTCGCTTCCTTGCACTTCTCTTTGCATGCACCAATGAAAACGGAACATGTCACGAAATCACGACACTTTTTGCTTCCTTGCACTTCTCTTTGCATGCACCAGCGAAAATGGAACATGTCACGAAATTGCGACACTTTTCGCTTCCTTGCACTTCTCTTTGCATGCACCAGCAAAAACGAAACATGTCACAAAATCATGACACTTTTTGCTTCCTTGCACTTCTCTTTGCATGCACCAATGAAAACAGAACATGTCACAAAATCGTGACACTTTTTGCTGTCGTACACTCTTCTTTGCATGCACCAGCAAAAACGAAACATGTCATGAAATCGTGACACTTTTTGCTACCGTACACTCTTCTTTGCATGCACCAGTGAAAATGGAACATGTCGTGAAATCATGACACTTTTCACTGCCGTACACTCTTCTTTGCATGCACCAACGAAAACGAAACATGTCATGAAATCATGACACTTTTCACTGCCGTACACTCTACTTGGCTTGCACCAGCAAAAACATGACATGTCACGAAATCGTGACACTTTTCGCTTCCTTGATCTCTTCTCTGCATGCACCAACGAAAACATGACATGTCGCAAAATCGTGACACTTTCGTTGCCTTGTGCTTTTCTCTGCCTTTCGCCTACGAAAATGAAACATGTCGCAAAATCACGATGCTTTCGCCTTTGAGCTATTCCTCCTTGAATTTGTCGTGAAATCACGATGCTTCTACTTCCATGCTCTTTCATTTTGCGTCTGTCGTGAAATCACGACACTTCATCCTTCGGAGTCTTCCTCTCTATTGTTGTCATGATATTGTGATATTTCTATCTTCGTACATTCTCTCTCCTCTCTTAGTCATGAAAATGCGACATGTCACGATAACGCGACATTTTTCCTTCTTAGCAGTTTTCTTCTCATCGAGTCGCGAAAACCCGACATGTCACAAAATCATGACACTTTTTCTTTCATACCATCCTTCTTGTAAATTGTTGCTTTGCAAGCTCTTTCTCTCAAACATGTCACGAAATCACGACACATTTTCGTCTATATTGCCTTTCGTGTTGATTGTCACGAAATCGCGACACTCTTCTTTGCAAGCTTCTTCTCCCCGAACATGTCGCAAAATCATGACAATTTTCTTTGTTTGCGCCTTCTCTCCAAACATGTCATGAAATCATGACAGTTTTCTTTGCCTGCGCCTTCTCTCCAAACATGTCACGAAATCGTGATAGTTTTCTTTGCCTGCACCTTCTCTCCAAACATGTCGCGAAATCGTGACAGTTTTCCCTGCATGTGCTTCTTCTTCGAACATGTCATGAAATCACGACAGTTTTTCCACTTGGCTTTTTCTCTGCCAACATGTCGTGAAATCACGACAATTTTTCTACTTGCCTTCTTTGCTTTCAACATGTCGTGAAATCGCGATAGTTTTGCTACTTGCCTTCTTTGCTTTCAACATGTCACGAAATTGTGACAGTTTTCCTTACGCTTTCTCTCTCTTCTAACATGTCATGATATCGCGATAGTTTCTTTTCTTTCTTCTTAACATGTCGCGATATCACGATAGTTTCTTTTCCAGCTTCTCAACATGTCACGATATCGCGACAGTTTCTCATGCTTGCTCAACATGTCGTGATATCACGACACTTTTCTTACTTGTCTTTTTCTTTGAGCTTTTGCATATGGGCCACTTTTGTCTTCTTAGAAATTCACTGTACATGCTCTGACTGCTCTGAACTCTTGTTCACTTCATCAACCGATCTATCTAATGACCTTTATACTCCTGTCCATTACATCAACCGATCCTCTGTCTGTGTTGACAACAATGACAATACTTTGGCTGCACCTTGCCCATCAATGGACTCCTGTCCATTATACTTTGGCTGCACCTTGCTCATCAATGAACTCCTTTCCATTGCATCAACTGATCAACCTGACTGTGTTGACAACAATGAAAATACTTTGGTTGCACCTTGCTCATCAATATCCCCCTTTGGAATTGTTGGCAACACACGTAATTGTGTGCAATTACTTGTAACTCTTCTCCCCCTTTGACAATAATACCAAAGGGCGGCTGCAAAACTCCCCCTGAGTCCATGCACAATATTCTCAGGCACAAACTAATGCAGTTAGCAGAAATCATAAACATGAGCAATAAGATAAACAAATGCATAAATGCTCCCCCGAGTCCAAGACCACTTCATTTCACTGATTGACAACATCATGATAAGCATAATAGGCATCAACAATATCAATAATGTGAATAGCGGCAATAACCAGTGAATGACACCATCACCGTCAAATTCACCAATAACATGTGTAAGAACATGACTAGACCACTGTCTTCTGTGCAAATACCCTCTGTTGCTTTGCAAACTCACGCTTGTCCACTGTTAGTGAAGGCATACAATAATCTTATATAGCCAATTTTTTTGTTCTGTAATGCCAGCAGCATCTGCATATACATCCTGGTTATTCTCAACAAGCTTGAACCTACTGACAACTGTTTGTCTTTCTCTGCAGTGAGAATCCAGCAGACTACCTCAAATCAGCTCACAAGTTCATCAAGAAAAACTTGCTTAGCATGAACCCACAAAGAGAATTGTTAGAGACCCAATGTGATTCATCAACCTCATAGAAGCATAAAGAGAATTGTTAGAGACTCAACATGTTCTATACTTAACTCCCAATCTCAATCTCCACTCAATATTAATCACAAAATAATAATATAGATGTAGTATGCTTTTCTCAAGAACATGAGACACAACCCAACAAATGCCAACCATGCAATAACTCATATAACAGTGATACTCATGTTCTTTCCACAACCAATATCTTTTCTCAACCAATTAGGGCTTTAACAAAAATGCTTATAGACAAGGTTTAACCAACATCATTCAACTCAAGATTAACCTTGAAGCATTCAACCAATCACTACATGAAAAGGAAACTAGTAGACATCCTTTTCCTTCCAAAGGTATTTGAACAAAACAGCCACCAACATAAATCACCAATGCAAAGAATAACTTGCTCAAATAAATCTCAATGGAGTAAGCCCAAATCATGTATCAAGTAAAGCATTAACTTGATCAAAACAACCTTTTTATTCTTTTTCCTTTCTGTGCTCAGCTCTTTAAGTGCAGCAACTAACTCACCTTCCAGATATACTTTAGCCTCATCCTCAGGTTTTTCATTACATTCTTGTTTTTACTCTGTTATTCTTTCTTCAAATGCCATGAACAGAGCTTCACCTGCTTCTTCAAAATCCTCATCGGAGCAGTCTTCGAAGAGTTGACATTCTTGGATATGAAACTTTTCTTCTTGAAGTTGCTTTTTCTAAAATGTGGTTTCTTCTTCCAGTCACTTCTTTCTTGGTGTGACCCTTCATCATTTTTGTTTTTCTCATTCATTGGACATTTAGCTGCAAAGTGCCCGACACCTCCATAGTTGAAGCACTTAAACTTTATTAGTTTCCTAACAAATTTTGCTTCTGTTTCATCTGAAGACTCTTCTTCTATAGATTCTTGTTTAGATTTTATATTTTTGTGTGCTTTAAAAGCAGCTTCTCTGTTTGAGGGCTTAGTTTGTCCTATTCTCATTTCATATGCAGTTAAAGAACCATGCATTTCATCCATGCTAAAAGTATTTAGATCTTTAGCTTCTTCTATAGAAAAAAATTTAGAATCAAATCTTTTGTGAAGAGTTCTTAGTACATTTTTCACGATGACCGCATCTTCCATTTCTTCACCGAGTCCTCTAATTGCATTAATGATTCCATTGACTCTTAGCATATAGGCCTCTATGTTCTCATCGTCGTTCATTTTTAATGCTTCGAACTGAGCCCGATGCGTTTGTAGCTTGGCTTCCTTGATCTTGTCGTCTCCTTCATGAATGCTCTGCAGTTTGTCCCACATGTCTTTTGTCGTTTTACAGCTCATGATCCTTATCAGTTCACTATCTACTAACCCACACATTATAGCATTCTTTGCTTTAGAGTTATTCTCAAACTTTTTCTTCTCAACAACATCTGTTGGAGGAGTAGAGGATATTGTGTAGCCACTGTCTACTGACTCCCAAATGTCATATCCCAAAGCACACAGATAAGTCTGCATCCTAAGTCTCCAGAAAGAGTAATTAGTTCCATCGAACAAAAGAGCTTTGTTGGATGAAAATCCTTCACCATCGGCCATTGTGTTTCTTCCAAGATCACCTTAGCTAATTGAGCTTGTTCAGGAACCTTGCTCTGATACCAATTGATATTCTCACAATGACACTGAGAGGGGGGGAGGGTGAATCAGTGTAGCTATTTAAATTCAGATCTACATCTCTTTAAAACTTAAGCAGAGAGAACTTAAAAATAGATAAAGCAAATAAACAAGAGAGCATTCCACAACACATGATTTAACGAGGTTCACCAGATTTGGCTACTCCTCAAAAATTAGACTACTTGGACTCCCATCCAAATCTAGCCTTTGCAAAGCACCAACTTTACAAACAATTTATCTGCACCAACAGAAAGGAGCACCAACCTCCTAATGCCAAGCACCAACTTGGACTTCAGTTCTGAACAGATTTAATGACATAAAAATGTCTTCTCTTCTTCAAGACCCTCACTGGTCTAATGCCTTTTAACCAGAACTGCATATACTTATAGCTCTGTTATATTTTTCTCTGTCAGCTCTGCTATTCTCTCTTGCAGCTCTCTCTCCTTAATATTTTTTAGCACAATACACTCTATGTTATTTTCACAGCCCCTTTTTCCTTTTATTCAAAAAATCACAACACTCTTGCCACGTGCAGAGCTCAACCCTAACCCTAACTTTTTGTACATGAAAACATTCTTTCGGCTCTACTTACTACGCTCTTAAATGCTTACTTATGCCTTTGACAGCCTTAACTGCCCACTTTATGGCTCTGATAGCCTTTTTGGCACTCTATCAGTATATCCATCGTTCTGACAGATTTATCTTCTCATTTATGACTCTGACCGTCTTACCTACTTATTTACGTCTCTGACAGTCTTACCTGCTTATTTACGGCTCTAAAAGCCTTTTTTGTTCTCTTACAGCTCTGATAGAAGAACCGTTGCTCTAACAGCCTTTTGTCTTCTTCTCAGCCTGCATGCACGAAAACATAACATGTCACGAAATCATGACACTTTTTGCTTCCTTGCACTTCTCTTTGCATGCACCAACAAAAATGGAACATGTCACAAAATCCCAACACTTTTTGCTTCCTTGCACTTCTCTTTGCATGCACCAGTGAAAATGGAACATGTTGCGAAATCGTGACACTTTTTGCTTCCTTGCACTTCTCTTTGCATGCACCAGTGAAAATGGAACATGTCACGAAATCATGACACTTTTTGCTTCCTTGCACTTCTCTTTGCATGCACCAACGAAAACAGAACATGTCGTGAAATCGTGACACTTTTTGTTTCCTTGCACTTCTCTTTGCATGCACCAGCGAAAACGGAACATGTCGCGAAATCGTGACACTTTTCGCTTCCTTGCACTTCTCTTTGCATGCACCAGTGAAAACAGAACATGTCACGAAATCGTGACACTTTTCGCTGTCGTACACTCTTCTTTGCATGCACCAATAAAACGGAACATGTCGCGAAATCGTGACACTTTCGCTGCCTTGTGCTTTTCTCTGCCTTTCGCCCGTGAAAATGAAACATGTCGCAAAATCGTGATGCTTTCACCTTTGAGCTCTTCCTCCTTGAATTTGTTGTGAAATCATGACGCTTCTGCTTCCATGCTCTTTCATTTTGCTTCTGTCATGAAATCGTGACACTTCATCCTTTAGAGTCTTCCTCTCTGTTGTTGTCGTGATATCACGACATTTCTATCTTCGTACATTCTCTCTCCTCTCAGTCGCGAAAATGCGACATGTCACGATAATGCGAGATTTTTCTTCCTTAGCACTTTTCTTCTCATCGAGTCGCAAAAACCTGACATGTCACGAAATCGTGACACTTTTTCTTCTGTACCATCCTTCTTGCAAATTGTCGCAAAATCGTGACACTTTTCTTTGCAAGCTCTTTCTCTCAAACATGTCACGAAATCGCGACACATTTTCATCCATACTGCCTTTCTTGTTGATTGTCGTGAAATCGCGCTACTCTTCTTTGCAAGCTTCTTCTCCCCAAACATGTCGCAAAATCATGACAGTTTTCTTTGCTTACGCCTTCTCTCCAAACATGTCACGAAATCGCGACAGTTTTCTTTGCCTGCGCCTTCTCTCCAAACATGTCGCGAAATCGTGACAGTTTTCTTTGCCTGCGCCTTCTCTCCAAACATGTCGTGAAATCACGATAGTTTTCCCTGCATGCGCTTCTTCTTTGAACATGTCGCGAAATCACGATAGTTTTTCCACTTGGCTTTTTCTCTGCCAACATGTCGCGAAATCGTGATAGTTTTTCTACTTGCCTTCTTTGCTTTCAACATGTCGCAAAATCGTGATAGTTTTGCTACTTGCCTTCTTTGCTTTCAACATGTCACAAAATCATGAAAATTTTCCTTGCGCTTTCTCTCTCTTCTAACATGTCGCGATATCGCGACAGTTTCTTTTCTTTCTTCTTAACATGTCACGATATCGCGACAGTTTTTTTTCCAGCTTCTCAACATGTCGCGATATCGAGACAGTTTCTCATGCTTGCTCAACATGTCGTGATATCGCGACACTTTTCTTACTTGTCTTTTTCTTTGAGCTTTTGCATATGGGCCACTTCTGTCTTCTTGGAAATTCACTGTACATGCTCTGACTGCTCTGAACTCTTGTTCACTTCATCAACCGATCTATCTAATGACCTCTGTACTCCTGTCCATTGCATCAACCGATCCTCTGTCTATGTTGACAACAATGACAATACTTTGGCTGCACCTTGCCCATCAATGGACTCCTGTCCATTATACTTTGGCTGCACCTTGCTCATCAATGAACTCCTTTCCATTGCATCAACTGATCAACCTGACTGTGTTGACAACAATGACAATACTTTGGTTGCACCTTGCTCATCAGGCATTTTGTATGGATGATATATATATATACCTTGTTGAGTTTGGCTATTATATACATGTGTTATTTTGATGGTTTGAAATGTGTTCTTATTTATGTTTGCATGGATTAGCATAGCATACTTTGTAGATATGTCTGATGAATAGATATACATGTATAACATGGTTTAGATCTATTATCATGTTGTGGTATAAATGGATTGTAGAGTAGTGTTATGATTGTATTTCCAATGCGATATGATGTGATATTAAATGTGATTTCGTAATGAATGTATGTAGAATAATTGTGATACTATGATTCTATACTGAAATGCGTATGGGATGAATGCAATAAATGTAATTTGATATGAAATGCATGTAGGATGAATGTCTAGCTATAATGTGTATCAAATGTATCTGACATAGATGCATGTATGCATGTATGAACTTATTGAAATGTGCCAAGGAAGCACTTGTATCATTGCATTTACCTATATGGATGCTATCCATTCCATGATTTTAGGGTCGATGGATAATGTAAGGTATGTGTAATGGTTTTGACTAACATAGTTATGACAATCAAATCTCAAACCCTTAGCTATACAAGTTTTGTGGCAACTTATAACATGATCGGGTTGGTTCAAAGTCTGTCTTGGACCTATGTGTGTGAATGTGTAATGTTCATTTATCCATTTTGAGGGAGGTAGGATTAACCCATTGTAGATGCTACCGTACTAGCTAGCTCATCCATCCACAACAATGATTTCTACAGAAGCGAGATGCTAATGTAAGAGATGTGTTGTCACCTATAAGATTATTCCACTGGTAGGTAGGTTTTTGGAATTATCCCATAGTGTTATGTTGAACCTAAGGACCAAAGGCGATAAGCATAACATGTGTGATATCAAGAGGCGTTTCCTTTTGTTTTCTGCCCCTGTTCTAGTGTTGACCTATCTGATTGTGGTAGTGCTCTTTTCATTTCTTTTTTTTTTGCTATTCTATGATTTTTTTTCGTCTATTCTGAGAGCATTGGCATTTGTTTTATGCTCTGTTCTTGCCTTTTTCTTATGCTTGATCCCTTTGTTTATCCCTAGGTCGTATGTTGACCATGCAGGTGATAGGACGAGCAGGGGATACCATTCGCTAGATGGCGATATCTACTCAAGATGTCCTCTTTCCTAGGCTCAAAATTGTTAATGTGTGACCTATTGTGAGCGATTCATGAGAGAAGTTGAACCAGCCTAAAAGACCATAAGAAGAATGTACAAGACTCGGTAGCTATGGGTGACACTTGATTGCCTAAACTATAGAGTAGTCAAAATTAAACACAACACCTATGTATACCCTGATCCTGAAAAGGGGGAATGGACATCCAGGTGGTGATGCTAACAAGTGCATGTGTTATTCCTACTGAGGCGCATTTTGGGGAAGAATGTACAAACATGAATTAAAATTTTAACTATAAAGCATATGGATATGTGCAATGCATGTAATTGTAAATGATGCAAGTGGAGGAATGTGATATTTACAAGAAGAAGGTTATGTTGTTTAGAAAGATAATTTTAGAAGAACCTATTTACAGATGAGTGAAGTATGTAATGATGACAAAAAGCGTGATGCTATGATCATGGTTGCCCCAGCATGTGGGGTGTGTGTGTAGTAGATGTATAAGTTGTGAGCTGTATAAGTGTATGTAATAGTCTTCAAGAAGAAACGAGATGTAAAAGTGGAATGTACAAGTGGAAGAAATGAGAAGAAATATGCTTTGGTGACCAATCAAAGTAAGGGGATCACTAACAACTGGTAATGATAGATGAGAAGAGATAAATCAACGTATGTAAGAAGTAGAAGAATGAGATAGAAGAAGATGAGTAACTAACACTACTATCGGGTGAAATGGCGTAGATCTGGGTGGGAGTGGGATGGTGAAGTGATGACATGGCTAGAGTTGCGGCTAGAGCCATAGTTGGCAATATTATGAATATAGCGGGTGGGTGCTGTTAGGGTACTACGGGGTGGTAAAGTCCTAGGAGTGATGATGTGAAGGACTGACAAGTCGGCTAAATGGAAAATAACGCTTTGGTGATGGGGTACGCTCGCCGTGCAACATGTTGTGCACCAAGGTTTCGAATGATCTGCACTCTTTGATATCATGGCCTGGCTGGCGATGGTAGATGCAAAATTGATTCTCATTGTAATTGCGTGGTTTAGGATGCGAGGGGTCAGTAGGTCGAATCTCGGGTAGGTCAATAAGACCCTGGTGCATGAGATGATGGAACATTTTGGATAGTGGCGTATGTGGAATAGGCATAGGATAGACGTATGGCTCTGGTGGAGGTGAGCGAGGTCTGGGTGAAAGACGATCTGGTAATGGAGGCATGGGTCTGGGTTCTGGCATGGGTCGAGTCTGGGGTTGGGGAAGGGATCTGCATGGTGGTGAAGATGGATGGGTCATGGAAGACTGTCATGGGTGAACGTGGCAATGGTAGTGGCTCATCTGCAACTCCAGAGCTTCGATACGGGAGATGAGATGTTGTATCTCATGGTGTGGTGGCAATGGTATTGGGGAAGGGGGCGATCGAGATTCCAAGGTGAATGGAATGGCTCGATGTGTGGTAGAAAAAGGGTAGGACTATGATGAGGAAGCAATGGCATGGAATAACTATGGTGATTGTAATATTTGTTGGGGTGGTAAGCCTTGCAGTGGTGAAGGTGGTGTCTTGAGGATCGGTGGCATAGGCGATGGCCCTGGGTGATGACATGAATGAGAAAGAGGGATGTTTGCATGATCGGCTTGAGTAGCTTGGGCCGCGTGGGCTTGCAGAGCCTGGGCGTAGGTAGACTCACCATTGGGAAGGGGAGTGGGTAGAAATGTAGGGTGAGGTTGATGGGGTGTGTATTCCCTATTAGGTGGGCGATAAGATCCTATGGGATGTTGTGGATGACTTGGAGGTGAATAGTGACATCTGAGATCATCAAACGGATGGGAGGATGATCCTTGTGCTTGTGGTTGGGTGGATTCCTCTTTATCATCAAAAGAGGACATGGTAATCTGGTTGTCACCAGAGTGTGGTGAATAGGATGAACCTCATTGGTGAGGGGAATGGTGTCGGGGTGAAGTGTGGTGACCTAAACGGGATGAGTGTGAGGAGCACCTGGTATGAAGGGCGGTTGGTGGTCGGGCGAGATCGATCGGTGTAATGGGTTTTTGTTGTGGCTGTAGATGGTCCTGCATGGTGGTAGGTGAGGCCATTGTAGAGTTCTCCTACTGATGGCGTGAGTCCTACAAAAGGAAAAATAAATACCCCAAGCATAAAAATGGTAGAAAGGTGAAATGTTCATGCATACAAAAATAATAAAGCAAAAATAATAGATTCACTTAGTGATGTGCTTAATGATTTATTTCTAATACTATGTGACACTCGTGATGGTGACTATGTTTATGAATCATGCATTGAAAGCACGAAGATGCAAGATGTTGATGGGTTCAGGATCATTAAGGCCTTCCAAATTTGCCAAATGATATGCTCCTAAACCATATTTGTGTGTGACAATAAATGGTCCCAACCAGTTTGGGGTGAATTTATCACGTTGCTGGTGAGGCTGACTTGTGATTTGCTAGTTCTCCTTGAGAACCAAGTCACCAATATGATATTCATGCTGATGTACCTTACTATTGTAGGCATGGTGAAGGTGATCTTGATATACTCGTGTGTGCTCGATGGCATGGATGCGACGTTCATCGAGGAGTGTTAGTTGATCTAGATGAGCTTGGCGAGCAGTGTCATCATCAATGAAATCTTTCATGGATATCCATAAAGAGGGTATCTCTAGCTCAAGGGGCATGATAGCTTCTGCCCCATAGACAAGTGAAAAAGGTGTTGCCCTAGTGGGAGTATGAATGCTCGTACGATAGGCCCACAAGGCTAGGGGCATTTGATTATGCCAGTCTCGGTGAGATTTCGCTACCATTTTATGGAGAATAGAACAGATGGTTTTATTAGTAGCTTCTACCTAGCCATTTCCTTGAGGGTAATATGGGGTTGAAAAGCTATGATGTATGTGAAATCTGTTGCACAGGGCTCGAACAGTTTTGTTTTTGAAATATTTCCCATTATCTAAAATAATTTGGGAGGGAATTCCAAAGTGGCATATGATATGCTCCATGATGAATGTTGTAATTTTGGCTCCTATAGTTTGGACCAGTGGGATGGCTTCGACCCACTTTGTAAAATATTCTGTTGTTGTAATGATAAATTTATGATTGCTAGAGGATGCAGGTGTAATTTTTCCAATTAGATCCAGGCCCCATTGGGAGAAGGGCCACATGGATAGGATTGGTTGAAGTGCTTGGGATGGCAAATGTGTTAAGTTGGCATGTTGTTGGCATTTGATGCAATGTTTGACATACTCACAGTAGTCTTGCTCCATTTTAGGCTAGTAGTAGCCCATACGGAGAATGCATTTGGTAATCACCATGCCACTGAAATGGCCACCACAAGTGCCATCATGGGTTTCTTGTACAACCCATTGTGATTCTTGCGGTTCTAGGCAACGCAAGAGTATACCATCATAGCTGCGATGGTAAAGGATGTCCCCCAACAAGGTGTAGTGGATCACTCTTTGTTTAAAGGTTTGGCACTGAGCATGGGGTAAATCACATGGTAGGAAGCCTAGTTTGATGTATTCCTTGATCTATGAGAACCATGGGTCGTGAGGTTCAGTGTTTACCACATACACACCACCATCATCTGTGGGAGGTGTGGGTGATATAGCAGATTGTGTAAGTGTATGAATAGATACAGATGTTGTGTCGGATGTTGGATTTTGTGGGATAAGGGACCCTAAGGAGGCCATGGTGTCTACAAAATGGTTAGATGAGCACGGTGTGGCTTCGAGGTAATACCATTCGAATTGGGATAGGAGTTGTTGGGTGATCTTCTTGTATTGTTGGAGGACTGGGCAATTGCATAGCCAAAGTTCCTACACTTGATTGATAATCAAAAGTGAATCACCTATGATATGGAGGCATTTGATGTGCATAGCGTGTGCTTGTTTCAATCCTAGGATTAAGGCTTCGTATTCTACGTTGTTATTGGTATAGGGAAAATCAAGTTTGAATGAAAATGGGAGTGGTTCTCCTTTAGGTGTAAAGAAAACAATGCCTGCACCCCCAGCATGGAGACACCTGGACCCATCAAAGAACATAGTGAGGTCAGCCATGAATTCTAGTTCGACGTACTCCTCATCTTTGATTATGTGAAAGATAGAGTCATCGGGGAGTTGGATGAGTAGGGGTTGGTTGTCAGTTATAGGGGCTTCAGCCAGTTGGTCAGCAATGACCTGCCCTTTGATGGACTTTTGAGATACGAATTCTAGGTCAAACTCGGTTAGGAGCATAATCCATTTAGCTATGTGGGAGTTGTGATAACTTTTGTTCATCATATACCATAGGGGATTGTCTCGGGCTATGACAAAAGTTGTGTGGTTTAACATGTAATGTCTTAGCTTCTAGGTGGTGAATACTACTGCTAGGCATAGCTTCTCCATGTACCCGTATCTCATTTCGTAACTAACTAGCGTGTGACTGATGTAGTAGATAGCTTGCTCTTTGTCGAGAGCATTCTTTTGAGCTAGGAGTGTACCTAGCGCAAGCTCTATGGCTGAGATGTATAGAGTCAATGGTAATTGTGGATGTGGTGGTGACATAACCGGTGGTGATGTGAGGTAGGTTTTGATGGTATCAAATGTAGCTTGATAGTTTTCATCCCATTTAAAGTGTACTCCTTTTTGTAGGAGATGATTGAATGGTTGGCATTTATCTGATAATTGTGCTATAAATCTATGAATAGAGGTAATCTTGCCCTGTAGGCTGCGTAATTGCTTTAAGGTGGTAGGAGGAGGCATCTCGATGATGGCTTTCACCTTACTAGGATCTACTTCAATGCCTCATTGGGAGACAATGAATCCTAGTATCTTTCCAGATGTAACACCGAACACGCACTTTTTTGGATTGAGGCGCACGTTGTGTTCTAGTAGTCGATCAAAAATCTGGCGGAGATCTTCGAGATGATCAACACATTTCTTTGATTTGGCTATGAGGTCATCTACATAGTCTTCCACATTTTTGTGCATTAGGTCATGAAATATGTAGGTCATGGCTCGTTGATAGGTTGCCCCAATGTTTTTAAGGCCAAAGGGCATGACCTTGTAGCAAAAAGTCCCCCAAGGTGTTGTGAAGGAAGTTTTGTGTTGATCAGCTGGGTTGATCCGAATTTGATTATATCCAAAAAATCCATCCATGAGGGAAATCATCTCATGACCTACGATGGAGTCAACAAGGGAGTCAATTTTGGGTAGAGGGAAGTTGTCTTTGGGACAAGATTTGTTTAGGTCATGAAATTTTGTGCACACGTGAACATCACCAGACGGTTTGGGGACAGGGACCATGCTGGATACCCACTCGAGATAGTCGATGGGTATTATAAAATCAACATCTAGGAGCTTTTGGAGCTCAGATTTTACTATCAATGTGATAGTTGGATGCATGCATCACAACTTTTATCTTACTGGTTTGGCATTGGGATCTAGTATAAGATTATGCACTACCATGATAGGGTCAAGTCCCAGCATGTCTTTGTAAGACCATGCAAACACTTTTATATACTTGCGTAAGAAGTTTGTAAAGGTGATGCGTTCCTTGGGTGAGAGGCTAGTGGCTAATTTGAGGATGTGTGGATTTTATGGATCATCACCGATGTCTACGTCGATCGTGTCTTCGATGAGCATGCGAGATCCATCATACAACTATTCAGGGATAGGGATGAGATTGAAGTCATCGATGGCCTCGTTGAACTCGAATTCATCATCTACGTAAATGCCCGTGTGATGGACTTGAGGGATTTGGTGTGACGTGGATGAGGAAGGGGCATTTGCTATTCGTAAGACGTGAGGAGAGAGAAGAAAGTCTCTAGGTGCTGGTATGTGTGAAATGTGTGCGAGATCGATAAAGTTTGGGTTTGGGGTATCATCTCAAATTCGTTGATGGCTGTAACGAGGGGAGAACGTAAATCTACCTCAACCATGTTAATCGATGTTGTAGGTGAAGTAGGTGGGGTAGAATCTGGTGATGGAATTTGGATAGGTTGTGTGCATCCTAAAAGGCTCAAGGGAGGTCATAGGATGACTGGTGGTGAACGAGGATGAGAGGCTGCTCTTTGTAACTATCTATGTATAGGTGGGAATACTAGCAGGCATATCGGTGGTGGATCAGGCGGTACCGGGTCTGGCTCTATAGGTGGTGGATCATGTGGGAGTGCATCCGACTCTATTGGTGGTGTAGCTAGAGATAAAGTAGCAAAGTGTTCTGCCAATCATTGAACATCATAGAACAAAGAGGTATCGAGCATAGAGGATTCTTGGAAGAAATCATAGGGGACGGTGATGGTTGATGTGGGTGAAGGCGTATCTTCTAGCATGTCCATGTCAATGTACTCTTCCAAGGTGTGTGTTGGGTGTGGAGGAGGATGTAAGGATAGATCTTGTATCTCATCTTCTAATGTATAGGCGGTGGTTGGGTGATAACCTAGACCAGTTTTGTCGGTAGGTGAGCGGACACGAGGGTTAATGGGTGTACGCAGCCCTTGCTCATAATGACCTAACCCAAACCCATGCCAATGAAAGTATTGTAGGTAGCGCAAGGCAAATTGAGGGTTGGCTAGGTGTGTAATTGCATCACCAGAGCTAGATTGTGGTGGTGAAGAAGTTGGTGAGGGGATTGAAGAGTCTACTCCCACATATACAAAGTTGGTGTGGTTTTCGAGACTTCCTAACTGTATGATAGTTCCGATAGTCAACACCGAGGCTGAGGGATGGCCAAAATCTTGGGTAGATTGGATAGGGGTGTCACATACATGGGTATCACGTACGTTATAGTCTCCTAAACCATTGTTTGTCATGAATATGGATATGCATGGTGTGGCACGCTCTAGTGATTGGGGTGGCGTATCCAAATCAGATGATGAAGGAGAAAGTTGGGATTCTCTAATGGTGGTAGCTGAAGGGTGTGGAAGTTCATCCGAGCTGGGTGTTGGTTGTTTAGGCTCATGATGTTGGGTTGTTGTGGCTTGAACAGGTTATTTGTTCTACGTAGGGGATGGCATCGATGGAGGTGCAGGGATACGTGGAGACATGAATGTCTTAGGTTTTGGTCGAAAGGGAAGAGGTGGTGTCTATGGTGTAGGAAGGATAGGGGCTTCCATATGCGAGGGTGAAGGAGGTAATGTAGCCAGTTGTGTGATGGGTGGCAATGGTGGTTGCGACACCATGGGTGGAAATTGGAATGGTAGAGGTTGAGAGGGTTGTGGAGGCCATGAGAATGGTGGTGGGGAAGGCATAGTATCAGTTTTAAGTCCCCTAGTATGTGATGCTAATGGTGCAGATGTCGAGGCTGGTGTTGTTGATGAACATTGGGATGTTGAAGTGAAAATTGGAGAGGATACCGATGCTCCTACTGACTGGTGAGAAGACACAGGGAATAGTTGGGAAGATGAGAATGAAGGTGCAGGGGGAAGGTCTACGATGTTACAAAACTTAAAAGGGTCTCCATCGGTTGGGACACAATGAACAAGTCCATTGTGGACATACTTGAGGCAATGATGCAATGTGGATGGGACACACTGCATATCTCTGATCCAAGGGTGACCAAGGAGAATATTGTATTGCATTTCTCCTTGAATGATGTGGAAGAGGATGGGGATCGTATGGATGCCTACGTGAATGGGTAGAACTACGGATCCTACGGTAGGTCTCATGGAACCATCAAAAGCATGCAGGTCTAGGGAAGGTGTGGTGAAGTGCGCTGGAGGGAGATGTAGGTGATGTAGGGCTACTATGGATATGATACTGATGGATGAGCCTATGTCAACGAGTACCCACTTGTAGGTAATATCATTGATATTAGCTTGTATATGGAGGGGAGGATCGGCTCCTTCACCAACGAGTTTCGTTATCTCATGGTCATGAAAGCTAATTGATGGTTGAAGGCATCATGGGATGTTCCCTATGAAATTGACAAAAGCATTTGTATCATGTGTCTCTAAGTCAATGGAATGTAGGATGTCATTCAATGCCTCACGATGGGGTTGAGACTATTGTAGGAGGTCGAATATGGATAGTCGCATGGGGGCATTGCATAGCTGATGGGTTAAACTACCATGGATGGTAATCACATTTTGAGGTGGTGGTGGTACGGTGTTAGGCCTTTGGGATGCTTACAGGGACGTAAACTGGATAGGGGGGGAAACAATAGGTGTTGTCTGGGGTGACGGATACCGTTGGTTTCTCGTAGTAAGGTTGATCATGCCTACTACTCCGCGTGATGGAGGATCACGTTGGACATTGTTGACTTGGTGAGGGGGCGCTGGAGGATTGTTTGGAGGTCTAGGGGGATTGGGTCCTCTGTGATCTGGTAGAGGGTTTTGGAAAATCCCTAGGTTTTGGTTTTGTGGGGCTAAAGGGTTTGCTACCTGAATAATACCCCTATCGATTAGGTCTTGAACTTGCCCCCAAAAGGAGTGACACGAATCGATATTATGGCCACGTTGCCTATGAAAGGGACAAAATAACTACTCATTGTAGTCATGATATTTAGGTGCATTTGGATCCAATGGGTGAATGTCAGGTAGAACAAGATGGTTACCCTCATACAATCTATGGAATAGGGCTGGTAATGGTTCAGATAAGGGTGTAAAGTTACATGATGGACCCTATGGGTGCATACCATGGTATTTTTATGGTCGAGGTGGGGTAGGTGCATTAGCTTGGAGTGCTTGCGGTTGTGGTGTATAGGGTGGAGGAGTCGGTACTAATGCTAGGGTAGTAGCTATGACTTGATTGGTTTGTTGTGGTCATGGGTAAGGTTGATTCGGTGTGGGTCTATTGAATCGAAAGTTGGAGTTATAGTTGGTTTTAGCTCTCAAATTAATATTTCTAGATTGCACCTTGATATCTTTGATCACTTTCGCTTGTGATATAGCATCTTCAAAAGTATGACTCTGATGAAGTTGGAGGGATGTGGAAATGTGTTTGTGGCAACTCTTGGAAAAGAGTGTCACAAGCTCTGAGGTGGGGAGGCTATGGGTGAGATCATGAATAATCACTCTCCATATGGAAACAAACTCAGTGATGGGTTCATCATCCACCTGTCGTAAGGTGTAGACATCAAAAAATGTGGTCTTTTTCTTGATGTTGATGGAAAAGTGCTCTAAGAAGGAATTGGCTAGTTGTTCAAAGGTGTATAGGCTATGGCATGGTAGCATGTTGTACCAATCCAATGCTGGCCCAACAAGGGATAGGGAGAAGGTACGCAACATAAGAGGGTTACTACTATGCAGTTGGTAACAAGACGAGTGGTAGTTGCTCACATGTTCTCTGGGATCTTCCTTACCTCTATACTTGTCAAATTTTAGTATTTCAAAATGATAGGGATAAGGAGGGATAGGGACTGATGGATGTACTGGCTCATTGCATAGTTCATCATAGCAAGGCTTTTGTGGCCCGTAGCTAGAGGTGCGTAGGTTCAACATTTTGACTTCATCTCGCAAGAGTTGAAGTTCGGGTGTCATAGGAGTTGAAGGTTGGGCTATGATAGGCTGACCTTGTGGATGTGGTGGGTATTGGTATTGTTGTTCTTCATAATACTATGGGGAATACTATTGTGCTTGATCATGATAAGGTGGGTATTGGGTGACATGTGTTATCATGTCTACAGGCACACTAGGTTGTGGGGTAGGCATCTATTGAGGATAATAATACTATGACTGAGCAACCTATGGTTGTGGCATGGGTACTTGTTGGTTTGGAGCCTACTATACTAGTTGGACCATGGGTGGTGATGACCAAACTAGAGGAGGTATAAAGAAGCTAGGTGTAGCTAGTGGTGGTATAGGTGTTGGTGCTACTGGTGCTAGGGGTGGTCGAGATGAGGTATCAAAATATGGGATCTGTCTCTGCCCTAGAGGGTAGGAAGTAGGAAAGCTAAACTATGTAGAATAATTTGGTTGAGTAGGTACATACACTACTGGTGTCGGTCCATAGGTAGGATGGAGATGGGTAGTGGGAGCCTGAAAGGGCATAGGTGGTGGTATCCTAAAGGTCATCGTAGGCAAAGGTGGCTCCAAGGGTTTGGCATCATGCACTCCGGATACCTGTGAGATAGGCGGGAAAGATACTGAAAAGGTGGGATAAGCTATCGAGGTAGGAGCTTGGGTTGAGGGGAAAGTGTAGGTATACACTCCCACTTGGGTTTGCATCTCTTGCTCCTGAAGAGGCTATTGGGAGGTACCCTCAGATATGGTGAAGAATGGCTCTTGAGAAGAGGATGGTTGGTACTCTTGTGAGGAGTACGGGAGTGAGGTTTGAGGGAATGCTTATGGTTCCTGTTAGGTAGGGATCTATTGTGTAGTTTGGAAGGATGGATTCTGGCTTCCTATAGTGGATGAGGATGGGTCCGACACCATTCCTATGGTAGGGGTGAATGATGTGACCTCAGGATGGGTACGGTTTAGAAGGGAGGAATCATTCTCAAATAGGGATTGAGATAGATTCTAGAAAAAGGGGTGTGCAAAGGTGGGTGACGTGGGCATGACCTCCTCATCTATAGTGAAGGCTGGAGGAGACTGTCCTAGTGTAGTGTAGATTACATGGTCATAGAACATGGTCGAGGGATTAGGTGAGGATGGGGCTACAAAGAGCGGGTAATCCTCTACGAGTGAAGTAGCGAGAATTTCACTCAAAGTTGACGTCTCGGCATGAGGTATCATGTGTGTGAATTGTGCATCAGATTCTATGCATGAATCAGATGTATCTATAATCCTCTCCTTCATGATCGAAGGAGTAAGAGTAGACTGACTAGAGGAAGGGGGAGGCCATTCCTCCATAGAGCGTGATTTCTCACGCGCTCTACTACGGGTGACCACAGGCATAGTGGCATGTGTCAAAGGGGTTTTTAAGAATAAACCCTGTGTGATGTGGACTCAATGTGCTCTACTGTGAGTGTAAAATAAGTGACATGTTGTGTGTAGCAAAACAATATATAGTGTGGTGTGTTGAGACCGGTTTGTGATCATGCAAACAATGGTAGACCGGAATCAATTCTAAATGCTAAGAAAATAAAAGTGTTATGTTCATTTTGTGTGTTATAATGTTGATACTCCCTATGTAGAATCATGGGTAATGGAGTGAATACTCTAGAAAATTAGGAATGTCATCAATAACAAACCTCCTGCAACACCCAAAGATGCATAGGATAGAATGGTACCGCAATGTGCGAATGGTGACCTGTATGGAAGGTGCAATAAAATGGTATCCTAAAGGGGTGGAACTCACTATGCTGAAGCAAGTTCACAATATCCTCTCATGAGAAGAGGTGGCACTGTCTAAGACCTGCTACCAACATACCCATGCTTTTGCTTCACCCTCGGGTGGGCTTAGTCAAGAATGATAGTTACCAATTCCACAAATTATACTAGCCTTGTGGATGAAGGTGCTAAATCCTATCCCACTCTGTAGGTAACCATTGGTGATGAAATCCAGGGCCCAGTCGCAAGAGTAGGGGGTCTCTGGTGATGAAATCTAGATAACCACTCTTATGGGGCTACTAGGTGTCTAGGGGGTGAGCTGATGGAGAGTGAAACTCGATCCACACCAGTCTCGAGCGATGGATTGGGGATGAAGTCCAATCTCACCACTTGTTTAAGATACCATGTGAGTGTGTGTGGGTTTGTGTTTTACTATCGATGTTTACAAGATAAGAAACTAACTACTTGCATTTTCAAAAGAAAACTAATCCTAATGCCTTTTCAAAAGCAAATTATTAGATAGATTACAATATTTGTAAAGAAATGAGCTAGCCTAAATGCCTTTGTGAAGCAAACTAATCTACTTTGGAAAGCATAGAAACAAACAATCCAAGTGTGTGGAGTGAAGGGGATTAGAACCCTGATTTAAACTTTTGAATGTAAAAATTTCTTTCAAACAAAGGAATAAGGGATTAGGAACCTTAATTTGCTATTAGAATGCAAAGACATTTCAGAATTAGAAGAGGGGATTAGAAACCCTGATTTACTTGAACATGTATAGTTCTTTCTAACAATGAAAGCTATTAGTGAAATGAAATCAACGTAGGCTTGTGCTACATGCAAGATACAAGGACATATGCAAACTTATTTGAGAAATAAATTTTATGAACTTGCTGGAAAGTTGCAGGTCCTAAAAATTTTAGAAACCCTAATGCTTTAACTACTTTGCAATGAACCCAAAACTAGGCCTAGTAATGGTCATTCAACTAATTAACGCATTTATACTTCCAAAAATTTGCAACAGAGGCAGAAAAAGTGAAAATACCTACATTCTGATGCTAAGGGGGGTTTTCTTGGCCCCTAAAAAGATCACCCCAACTGATTTGGGGGTTTTTGAGGTGTCTGTGCTCAAATCATGACCCGGGTCATGAATTCTACCTAAATCATAGGGTGGGTCGCGAATCAGGTGCAGAGGCTTCAAATCCGAGATCTGCTGGCCTAGGGTGCTTCCTAGGGCTTTGGAGGCTTCAGTGAAACATAGTTTTGGTACCTGCAAAACATAGAAATAGAAGATAATGTTAGATTTATAAGAAAAGTGAACCTAGCACTATCCATTGTGGGGGTCCCACCGGGCATGCCAGAATGAAATGGGTAGAAAATTGCATTTGATAATTTAACACATAAACATAAATGATGCATTAAATAGAGAAATTGTATTCCATTGATATTAATGAGCATGTGTTACAAGAGGGCCTTGATGCCCTTTATCCATCTCTATTCCTAACAAGGTTACAATCAATCTGATGCTTTCTTCTAGCATCCCTCGGTGTAGGTGGGCTTGATGTATGCAGGCCACCACTGGGTTGTTGTTTTTTGGTGTTCCTTTCCTTCAAATCTGCTGCATAACCTGAAAGAAACTTGCAAGAAAGGGTCAATATGTTGGGGGGCTTGCCTTAGTCAGGCCCCATATTTAGGAAGACAAAATGACTATAAAACTGTAACATAAATCAAAATAAAATATGCAGAAGGTAATAATATGTTGAAATAGAGCTTACCTCCCAAATTTGGAGTGATTTGGGGCTTGCAGATGCAATTCATGACCCGGGTCGCTAATTGGGGCCGGATTCGTAGGGCAGGCTACGAATTGAGTTGTGATGCTCTTCTGGTAAAATCTCTTCGATAGATCGATCCTAAGGTAGCTAGGGTGCCTCTGTATGCTATCAGAATCCGTCTGTGTGCTTTGAAAAATGGATTGTGTGCTATTGGCTTTTCATTTCTGTAGAGTAATAGTACTTTGTTGAATTTTAGAATCAGACTTAATTAGGGGTTTAGAACCCATTATTTATAGGCAAATGCAAGGTGCGGGGGGTTAGATAGACTAAACCTAGGTTTGATTCTGACTAGGGTTAGGTTAATAGATGCTATGTGGCAACATCTCATTCTAAGTAGGAAATATCCTATCCTCACACATGTGTGAGGAAGGATTAGTGCTAATCCTAATTAGGCCTTAAGCATGTTTAGGGGAGGATTAAAAGAAAACCCTAGGAAACCCTAAATTGGCACATGTGGGAGGATTTGATTAACACTAATTATGAATTAAGAGTTAATTAATCCAATTTTGCCCTAAAAAGGGGCTTAAGTGAAGTCAACATTAAATTAGAATTTGATAATTGAATTTTAATTGATTTTGCCAATTAATACCCCATGGGGGTGTCAATTGAGTGTAAATGGGCTATGCATCACCTCGAGTTGTCGTCTGAAGGTATCTTGATGCATAAAATATAGTTTTGAGGGCTTATTAGGGTTTTGGACCTGAAAGCCATTTGTGGAAGTCTACACATTACTATGGTGAACTTATGGAAGTCTACGCATGTCTACGCATGTCTACGCATGTCTATGCATGACTACAATAGTCTACAATATCCTAGGGATGTCTGGAATCACCTTTAGATATGCAAAAATAGCAATGTGTGACTTTTGGGTGTCTACACCCTGATAATTCATCCATTGTATATAGTAGGGAATTTTGATCTTGTTTCTCTACCCTTTGGTCGATGTGGAGGGTTCTCCTGCCTGTTTTTCTTCTCAACATCCTACTTAGCCAAATTTGATGTATTTCCTAAAAATTCTCCAATATTACTTCATGGTTGTACATGGTCTACCTATGCTAGCTACTTATCATGGAGTAAACCTTTGGGAATTGTCCAATGCTGCAAATAGGTCAATTCTTCCACCCACCTCAGCACTTTCGAATCTTCCCTTGCTCTTTCTACAATTTGTCTCAATACTGCTCCATTGTAACCTAGACTAATTCTCAAAATTCATGACCTATCGCTCAGAGGAGGTTGCTCCAAAACATAGCCATCAATACTTTCTAATCTATCATCTTCAAAAAATTCTAGTGGCTCATAGGGGATTTCCACTTTGTGGGAACCGAAATCTAGAATACCCTTTTCTAGAAAAAACACTTCTAATGAGAGAGAATGAGATGGGGATAGAAATAAAAAACTAGAGAAGAATTTAGTTAGGGATGATTTTAAGACAAAGGAGGATAACGGATGATGGGGTGGGAACTAAAGTCACAACAAGATGAAACACTATAGATAAGGGAGTGAAAGTAGGGTATAATAGGAGAAGAGGGGACACAAGGAAATAGAGACTTGAGGAAAAAGAACCAAAACACACAGGGGGAGAGGAAATAGGGAAAAGAGGTAACCTCAAGAAGAAAAGGAAAGTCACTAACCGAAATAGTTAGCAACAAGCATAAAGGGAAGACAAAGGAAGGAGTTACTTATAACAAAACAAAGAAATGAAATGGAATGAGACCTTTGGGATAGCCCATGGTATTCTTATGATGAATTATCTGATCCATGAGACACCCCCAAAGATATTCTTACCATCAACATACTACGCTACAGCCCAAAACTACTTCAAAAATAGCTACTTCAAAAATAGAAATAATACCAAAGACATTTTTCTACCTTGTTATAGCCTTTCTTTTTTATGCAATCTAGTAAGGACTTCCTCAACTTATCAAGATACATCATGGAAACCTTCAATCATGCTCTTTGACTCATTCTTTGATGAATTACCAATGCTACATAGGAGGTATTTTATAGAACGATTCTCCCATCCAAGCATGATCTCAATGCCACCCTTGAAATATTGGCTTTATGTGTATCCCTAATAGTACATCCAATTATTATTTTTGGGTTACCTCCAATTGATCTTATGATTTGGTACTTATGTTGGGGTGATGCATGCATGAGTCTTGATGTACTTGATTTATGGGATCACAAATTTTTAGAAACATTATCCATTGGGCTACAAAGTCACAATGAAAAAAATAAACTAACAAGGAAGAAAAAAACAAGTACAAAATTGGGGAGAAGTGCTTTCAAAAGAGGAGGTGCCACTTGGGTAACCTATTGCACTTTTGGATCTGAAGATTCTAGTAATATAGCCATCTAGTGTTGAGCAAGGTGCAGAAATAGTATTGTCATTGTTGTCAACACAGACAGATAGATCAGTTGATGCAGTGGACAGGAGTTCAGAGGTCAGTCAAAGCATGTACAGTGAATTTCCAAGAAGACAGAAGAGGCCAACATTCAAAAGATCAAAGAAAAAGACAAGTAAGAAAACTGTCGCGATATCGCGACATGTTTGGCCAGAAAGAAAAACTGTCGCGATATCGTGACATGATCAGAAGAGAGAAAATGGAAAAATGTCGTGATTTCGCGACATATCGAAGGAGAGAGAAAATGGAAAAGTTGTCGCGATTTCGTGACATATCAAAGGAGAGAGAAAATACTGGCAAAAATGTCATGATTTCGTGACATATCGAAGGAGAGAGAAAATGCTGACAAAACTGTCACAATTTCATGACATGTTCGAGAAGAAGAAAAACTGTCACGATTTCACGACATGTTCGAGAGAAGGAGCAAAAGAAAAGGATCAATTCGCAAGAAGAGACGGACGAAAATGTGTCACGATTTCGTGACATGTTTGAGAGAAAGAGCTTGAAAGAAAAGTGTCACGATTTCATGACAATTTGCAAGAGGAAGCGCTAAGGAGAAAAAGTGTCACGATATCGCGACATGTCAGGTTTTCACGACCCAAAGGGAAGAAAAGTGCCAAGGAGAAAAAGTGTCACGATTTTGTGACATGTCGGGTTTTCATGACCTGAAGAGAAGAGAGAATGTACAGAGGCGAATGTGTCGTGATTTCGCGATATGTCATGTTTTCGCGGGTGCAAACCAAGAAGAGTGCAAGGAAGCGAAAAGTGTCACGATTTCGTGACATGTCATGTTTTCGGTACAAGCCAAGAAGAGTGCAAGGAAGAGAAAAGTGTCACGATTTTCGTGACATGTCATGTTTTTGGTGCAAGCCAGAGAAGTAGTGAAGGCAAAAGTGTCACGATTTCGTGACATGTCATGTTTTCGCGGGTGCAAGCCAAGAAGAGGACAAGGAGGCAAAAATGTCATGATATCATGACATGTCATGTTTTCATGGTCAAACTCCCAAAAAAATTCAAAGGGGTAGAAATGTCGCGATATCGCGACATGCTGTTTGTTCATGACTAAAAGCCGAAGTAAAGTTAACTGAAGTAGAACGACAGTTACAGGGGCAGTTGTAGAGGAAAATCATGCAGCCAAAATAAGTAGAGTTAACTAAAGTTAGTGCGACAGTTACAGGTGCAGTTACAGATAGAAATCATGCAAGTTAAATAAGAATAGTAAAGAACGACAGTTACAGGGCCCGTGTCACAGTGAAACCATTGAGCGACAGTTATACTGATAGTCCAAAACAAAGACAGATCTATTAATAGGTTGCATGTAATAAATACTATGCTATAAAGGAGTTACCATCAGCAGTGGCTATTAATAGGCTGCATGCGGGATTACAGAAGTTACAGAAGACGAGGAGTCTCAATGAGAAATAGGGTTATAAAAGGGCAGTCATGCAGAGAATTAAGATGCTACTATGAGTGAAAAAGTGTTACGCAAAGAAGGTTAGAAGAGGGCCGAAAGAGAGATAAGCAGAGCCGTAAGTGTGTGTGGAGTTTGATTAATTGCAGACCAGTCAGGGTCATGTAGAAAGCGAAGGCATTTTTATGTCATTGAAATAATTTAGATTTGTAGTCCAAGTTGGTGCTTGGCATTAGGGGTTGGTGCTCCTATCTATTGCAGCAGAAAAATAAGGGGTTGGTGCTCCTTCTAGTGGGTGCTAGTAAAGTGTTTGTAAAATTGGTGTTTTGCAAAGGTTGGATTTGGACGGGAGTCCAAGCAGTCATTTTTGAGGAGTAGCCAAATTGGTGAACCTCGTTATATCACGTGTTGTGGAATGCTCTATTGTTGAAATTGCTTTATCTGATTTTAAGTTCTCTTTGTCTCAGTTTTAAGAGTTGTAGATCTAAATTTAATAGCTACACTGATTCACCCCCCCTCTCAGTGTCATTGTGAGAATATCAATTGGTATCAGAGCAAGGTTCCTGAACAAGCTTAATCAGCTAAGGTGATCTTGGAAGAAACACAATGGCAGGTGGTGAAGGATTCTCATCAAACAAAGCTCCTTTGTTCGACGAAACTAATTACTCATTCTGGAGACTCGGGATGCGAGACATATCTGTGTGCATTGAGATACAACATTTGGGAGTCGGTAGAAAGTGGATACACAATACTCGCTACTCCTCCAACAGATACTATCGAGAAGAAAAAGTTTGAGAATAACTCCAAAGCAAAGAATGCCATAATGTGTGGGCTAGTAGACAATGAACTGATAAGGATCATGAGCTGTAAAATGGCAAAAGACATGTGGGACAAACTGAAGAGCATTCATGAAGGAGACGACAAGATCAAGGAAGCCAAGCTACAAACGCATCGAGCTCAGTTCGAAGCATTAAAAATGAATGACGATGAGAACATAGAGGCCTATATGCTGAGAGTCAATGGAATCATTAATGCGATCAGAGGACTCGACGAAGAAATGGAAGATGCGGTCATCGTGAAAAAGGTACTAAGAACTCTTCACAAAAGATTTAATTCTAAAGTTTCTGCTATAGAAGAAGCTAAAGATCTAAATAATTTTAGCATGGACGAGATGCATGGTTCTTTGACTGCATACGAAATGAGAATAGGACAAACTAAGCCCATAGACAGAGAAGCTGCTTTTAAAGCACACAAAAATATAAAAGCTGAACAAGAATCTGAGGATGAAGAGACATTGGATGAAACGAAAGCTAACTTTGTTCGGAAACTTATAAAGGGAAAAGGAAAATATAGAGGAAAGTTACCGTTTAAGTGCTTCAATTGTGGAGGCGTCGGTCACTTTGCAGCTAAATGTCCAATGAATGAGAAAACCAAAAGTGATGAAGGGTCACACCAAGAAAGAAGTGACTAGAAGAAGAAACCAAATTTTAGAAAAAGCAACTTCAAAAAGAAAAGTTTCATATCCAAGAATGTCAGCTCTTCTGAAGATAGCTCAGGTGAGGATTCTGAAGAAGAAACAGGTGAAGCTCTGTTCATGGCATTTGAAGAAGAAAAAATAGAAGAAAAATAGGAAGGTGATAAAAACATTAAGGATGAGGCTGAAGTATATCTGGAAGGAGAGTTGGTTGCTGCACTTAAAGAGTTGAGTACAGAAAGGAAAAAGAATAAAAAGGTCTCAAGAAAGCTTGAGGATGCGAATGACATAATAAACAGTTTGAAAGTACAGACAGAAGAATTTAAGAAAATGTCTAAAGAACTCGAAGTACAATTAACCATGAAAATAGATGAGTGCAGCAAACTAGAAGAAGAGATTGTTGTTTTAAGAATGCGGCTAGAAGAAAAGAATCAAAAATTGAGTTGCTATCACAAACTTGAAGGAAGTTCTACGAAGCTTGAAAAGATTATAAATAGTCAGAGGACTACAGGCATCAAATTTGGCTTGGGCTTTGTCGAAGGAGAATCGTCAAGTGGATCAAAGGCCATAACCGTAGAACCAGTAAAGAAAGAAGATAAGATCAAGGTTGATCAAGGAAAAATGAATCATGCAAAAGAAAGCAACAATGCCAGGCACGAGAAGAGTGCTGACAATGAGGGATTCACAAACGTCACACATCAAAGGAGAAGAAAATTTGTGGCTCCTACTACAAAATGGCAAAGACCAACTCCCAGGTTCAATCATTCCTTTTCTGGTTATTGTTTTAAATGCAATGCTTACGGTCATAAGATTTCAGACTGCATTTATAATATAGGACAAAGAAATTTCACCAGTAGAAATGTCTTTTCACCCTTGATGGATTATGCAGTAGAATGCTATAACTGTCATAACTTTGGACACATTGCAAGAAACTGTAGAAGCACATATGCAGCAAATAAATATCAGGGAAGAAGATCTCAACCAAACAGTTTAAGGCAAAACAAAAAATTCCCGGAAAAACATGCACAGGCTACTGACAAAGAAAAGTCTAAACAAGTGACCAAAACTGTAGTCAAACCAGAGTGGAAAGAAAAGGAGCGACCCAAGGAAGAAAAGGAATCCTTGATTGTACAGACAACATTCAAAGCACAGAACAAATCTGCACCATGGATATTGGATAGTGGATGCTCCAATCACATGACAGGAGATAAACAAAAATTTGAAAAGTTACAGAAATATGAAGGGGGCTCAGTAAAGTTTGGAAATAATGATGGAGCCAAGATAGTTGGCAAAGGATCAGTCAAGATAAGTGATGGAAAGATCAATTCCAAAGAAGTTCTGTTTGTGATTGGTTTGAAGCACAACTTACTGAGCGTAAGTCAAATCTGTGACAGAGGTCATGAAGTCATCTTTAAGAAGCAGGGCTGTGAAGTCAAAAAAGCACACAGTGGGAAGCTGATAGCTACTGGATCGAGGACTTCTAGAAATCTATATACTCTCTCAGAGACTTCAGAAGGAGCATGCTTGATTGGACAGGAAGATGAAAATTGGCTGTGGCACAAGAGGCTCGGTCATATCAGCTTTGACAATCTGGTAAAAATAAGCTCAAACAGGGCAGTAAGAGATATACCCACCATTGGCAAACCATTAAATAGCATTTGTGCTTCATGCCAAAAGGGGAAGCAAACTAGAGCCACATTTAAATCAAAGGAATACTTCACCAACAAACCTTTAGAACTAATACATACTGATTTGTGTGGACCCATGAGAACACAAAGCATAAATGGTGACAAATACTTTATGTTGTGCATAGATGACTACTCCAGGATGACATGGGTACTATTTTTAAAGCATAAATCAGATGCCTTTGAGATGTTCAAGATTTTCAAAAAATAGGTTGAGAATCAAACAGGAAAAAGAATTAAATGCTTAAGATCAGACAGAGGAGGAGAGTTTATCTCAGAGGAGTTTGTAGAGTACTATCAAAAATATGGGATTAGAAGACAGTTTTCAGCAGCAAGGACACCTCAACAGAATGGTGTTGTAGAAAGGAAGAACAGGACTATGCAAGAAATGACACGGACAATGTTGGCTGAGAACAAAATAGCTGATAGATTTTGGAAAGAGGCAGTCCATACTGTAGTTTACATCCAAAACAGGTGCATGTTAAGGACGCATGAAAGCAAAACACCTTATGAGCTGTGGTTCGGCAGGAAGGCAACAACAAGATACTTCAAAGTGTTCGGCAGCAAGTGTTATATCAAACGAACTGAAGATAATCTTGGTAAGTTTGAAGATAGAGTTGACGAAGGTATTTTTCTTGGTTACTCGACAAAAAGCAAAGCCTACACATGCTACAACAAGAGGCTAAAGAAAATTGTGGAGAGTGTCGATGTTAAAGTTGATGAAGGTAGAGAACGAGAAATTACTTATCAAGAAAACTACCCTATTTATGAAGAAGTTATTGAAGGAGATGAAGAAAAGGAAACGGAAGAGAATAAAAAAATTGACCCAAATGATTTAAGTATTGACTTAGAAGGAGAAGAAAACAAGAAATTCAAAACAGGCAGCTGGCAGAAAAATCATCCCAGAGAACAAATTATTGGGGACCCCACAGTTGGTATTCAGACAAGAAGAGCAGTAGTACGGAACTACTCTCTATTATCCAACATTGAGCCCAAAAATGTTGCTGAAGCAAGCACAGATGAAAGTTGGATGAAGGCAATTAATGAAGAACTAGATCAGATTGAGAAAAACAAAACCTGGGAGTTAGTACCAAGGCCAACAAATAAAAATATAATCGGTACTAAATGGATTTTTTGAAACAAATTGAACGAAGATGGACAGGTTGTAAGGAATAAAGCAAGATTGGTCTGTAAAGGCTATGCACAGGTTGAAGGTATTGATTTTGAGGAAACCTTTGCACCAGTAGCTAGACTAGAGGCAATCAGAATGTTTCTGGCTTTAGCAGTTCATAAAAATTTCAAAGTATATCAAATGGACGTGAAATCAGCATTTTTGAATGGAAAACTGGAAGAAGAGGTTTACATTGAGCAGCCAGATGGTTTCCAACTCGGTGATAATCCCAAATTTGTTTGCAAGTTGAAGAAAGCTTTGTATGGCTTGAAACAGGCACCCAGAGCATGGTATGCAAGGCTGGATAACTATCTTATTCAACAGGGGTTCAAGAAAGGTATGGTGGACAACAATCTGTATGTCAAAACAGAGAATGGCCATCTTATTGTCCTTGTTGTTTATGTAGATGATATCATTTTTGGCAGCAGCAATGATAAGTCATGTAGAGACATAGCAAATAAAATGAAGAAAGAATTTGAAATGTCGATGATTGGTGAACTTTCATATTTCCTCGAACTGCAAGTCAATCAAAATGAAAAGGGCATTTTTATCTCTCAAGTTAAATATGTGAAAGAAATGCTGAAAAAGTTCACAATGGAGGATAGTAAACCTGTTAGCACTCCCATGACGACAGGTTGCAAGTTGAGCAAGGATGACAAATCTCCAGATGTTGATCAAACCATGTACAGATCTATGATTGGGAGCCTGTTGTATTTAACAACCACCAGACCAGATATCTTGCAGGCAGTTTGCATGGTAGCAAGATTTCAAGCTAGTCCCAAGGAGACTCACGTAACAGTAGTAAAGAGGATTCTTCGATATCTCAAGGGTACTATGGAGTATGGGTTATGGTATCCAAAAGGTAAGGACTTCACTCTTATTGCATATTCAGATGCAGATTGGGCAGGATGTATAGATGACAGAAAGAGTACCAGTGGAGGAGCATTTTATCTTGGAGACAGGCGGTAGCATGGCACAACAAGAAACAAGAATCAGCTCTCTATCCACAGAGAGGCAGAATACATTGCAACGACAACGTGCTGTACGCAGATATTATGGATGAGACAAACCCTGAAAGATCTTGGTATTCACTTCAAAGAGCCAATTTTAGTTAAATGTGATAACACTAGTGCTATTAACATCTCAAAGAATCCGGTTATGCATTCTCGAACCAAACATATTGCAATCCGGTATCACTTTTTGAAGGATAAAGTTGCGGAAGGTGAGGTTAAATTGGACTTTGTTCCAACTACAGAGCAAGTAGCGGATATCTTCACAAAACCGTTGCCCAAAGAAGTTTTTGAGTACCTTCGGAGTAAGTTGGGAGTGGTCACGTTTCCCAAGAATTGACTAGATATCGGGACCACATTCTCAGGGGGAGCATTTATGCCTATGTTTATAGTTTTGCTCATATTCATGATTTTTGCTAACTATAACAATGTTTGTCTGAGAATGTTGTGCATAGACTCAAGGGGAGTCTGCAGCAGCCCTTTGGTATTATTGTCAAAGGGGGAGAAGAATTACAGGAAATTGCACATGTGTTGCCAACAATTCCAAAGGGGGAGATTGTTGAGCAAGGTGCAGAAACAGTATTGTCATTGTTGTCAACACAGACAGATAGATCAGTTGATGCAGTGGATAGGAGTTCAGAGGTCAGTCAAAGCATGTACAGTGAATTTCCAAGAAGACAGAAGAGGCCAACATTCAAAAGATCAAAGAAAAAGACAAGTAAGAAAACTGTCGCGATATCGCGACATGTTTGGTCGAAAAGAAAAACTATCACGATATCGCGACATATCGAAGGAGAGAGAAAATGGTCACGATTTCTGACATTCAAGAGAGAAATGTTTCGCACATTTAAGGTACATGTTAGAGAAGAAGAAAAACTATCGCGATTTCAGACATGTTCGAGAGAAGAAAGAAAACTATCAGCGATTTCGCTGACATGTTCGAGAGAAGGGCAAGCAAAGAAAACTATCACTGATTTCTCCGACATGTTCGAGAGAAGGCCTAAAGAAAAGTGTCACGATTTCACGACAATTTGCAAGAAGGATGGTACGGACGAAAATGTGTCACGATTTTACGACATGTTTGAGAGAAGGAGCTCGCAAAGAAAAGTGTCACGATTATTCCTGACAATTTCAAGAGAGGACACGGACGAAAAGTGTCACGATTCCACATGTTCTGACGAAGAAAGAGCTCAAGGAGAAAAAGTGTCACGATTTCATGACATGTTTTTCAAGAGGAGAGAGAGTAGGAGCGAAGTGTCACGATTTCATGACATGTCATGTTTTCATGGGTGCAAACCAAGAAGAGTGCAAGGAAGCAAAAAGTGTCACGATTTCGTGACATGTCATGTTTTCGCTGGTACAAGCCAAGAAGAGTGCAAGGAAGCAAAAGTGTCACGATTTCATGACATGTCATGTTTTCACGGGTGCAAGCCAAGAAGAGTGCAAGGAAGCGAAAAGTGTCACGATTTCGTGACATGTCATGTTTTCGCGGGTGCAAGCCAAGAAGAGGACAAGGAGGCAAAAAATGTCACGATATCGTGACATGTCATGTTTTCATGGTCAAACTCCCAAAAAAAGTCAAAGGGGCAGAAATGTCGCGATATCGCGACATGCTGTTTGTTCATGACTAAAAGCCGAAGTAAAGTTAACTGAAGTAGAACGACAGTTACAGGGGCAGTTGTAGAGGAAAATCATGCAGCCAAAATAAGTAGAGTTAACTGAAGTTAGTGCGACAGTTACAGGTGCAGTTACAGATAGAAATCATGCAAGTTAAATAAGAATAGTAAAGAACGGCAGTTACAGGGCCCGTGTCACAGTGAAACCATTGAGCGGCGGTTATACTGACAGTCCGAAACAAAGACAGATCTATTAATAGGTTGCATGTAATAAATACTATGCTATAAAGGAGTTACCATCAGTAGTGGCTATTAATAGGCTGCATGCGGGATTACAGAAGTTACAGAAGACGAGGAGTCTCAATGAGAAATAGGGTTATAAAAGGGCAGTCACGCAGAGAATTAAGATGCTGTTGTGAGTGAAAAAGTGTTGCGCAAAGAAGGTTAGAAGAGGGCCGAAAGAGAGATAAGCAGAGCCGTAAGTGTGTGTGGAGTTTGATTAATTGCAGACCAATCAGGGTCGTGTAGAAAGCGAAGGCATTTTTATGTCATTGAAATAATTTAGATTTGTAGTCCAAGTTGGTGCTTGGCATTAGGGGTTGGTGCTCCTATCTGTTGCAGCAGAAAAATAAGGGGTTGGTGCTCCTTCCAGTGGGTGCTGGTAAAGTGTTTGTAAAATTGGTGTTTTGCAAAGGCTGGATTTGGACGGGAGTCCAAGCAGTCATTTTTGAGGAGTAGCCAAATTGGTGAACCTCGTTATATCGCGTGTTGTGGAATGCTCTATTGTTGAAATTGCTTTATCTGATTTTAAGTTCTCTTTGTCTCAGTTTTAAGAGTTGTAGATCTAAATTTAATAGCTACACTGATTCACCCCCCTCTCAGTGTCATTGTGAGAATATCATCTAGCATCAACCTAATAGAAATAAACTCCATGTAACCAATGCTCAAGATGATGTCACCAATCACACGACCTAGTGCACGCTGCACCTTCTTATTTAATTACTAGCTTATTTACACAAAATTATGGTGTGCCTCGCATGCCTAAGCCAAAGATCCTTTTGTGGCTTACATGATTAACTTGTAGTGTCCAAACCATATGATACCAACCTTGAGCTTCTCCTCATACTCAACTTGGTACTATCATCCACCAATATTAATTTCACTAGAGACCCATCCATGTCTCATGCTCAACTTCATAACCCCTCTACTTTGACCATACGCCACTCGTGCAGAGATTACATTTAATAACTCCGACCATACTTTGAATGGTGATCCTTCTAGGGTTTGGTACCAAAATTACACTTTGTATGGGTCAATTTTCACCATCACCCATACCTCATACCTTTTAGCAGGAAGGATAGTCTCAGCCATGACCCCATCTTTGCAATCTTACCCTTTTGAATTACCTCATATCTGAATACTGTTAGCCAAGTCGTGACAAGTTACTTCATAGTACAATATATACTAAATTGTGCATGCTACTACCACCTCATTTAAATCCAATCCATATTACACATGGGTTTGTTTATAGATTTTATCTTTTGTTGGCTAAGAGGTGAGCCTTTTTGGGAAAGCAGAATTGTAGGGGCTTGTCCACCCACCCCTTTTATTAGCATGGGTAGGGATAAAGTTTTCTTGTGCATATGCAACCCCATAAGAGAAGTTTTCTATTGCTCATTCTCCTATCTCCAATCCCTACAAAGGGCTACAGGCCATGACATTGTCCATAATGAGGAGTGAGCAGTCCTTTATTTTTTATGAGTCAAGCTCCTAATTTGCTTCCCATCCCTTTTCTTCTCATGGCTACATGTTGGGCTTTTATGCATGCAATTCAGATCCACTAAGATCTTCATATTCATCCACTAAGATTTTCTCTTCATGCTATTGATCTCTTCGATCAACCAGTGGATTTTTATCCTCAACTTCTACTATATTTGTTGTGCATTCTCATGGAGATATGAAGGGGAATTATTCAACATAGCTTGATGTTGCACATGCATGAGCCCTATGAGAAATGGGTTCTATATTGAGAATGCTTAGGGTAGAAGAGTTTAGGGATTTTCTTTATGGGAAATCTTCCTAGTCTGGATCAACATTCTTTTAGCTTGGGATGCTTCCTTGAATATTTATGAGAACCTCTTTTCTCTTGACTACTAAATGAGGAGGCTAATATTAGGATCAAAAGCATGGACATAGTATATGTAAGCTTGAGCATATGATGCCTAGCCTCATGGGATATTAAAATCAAATATGCTTTCATAATGGGCCCACTTGATGAATGTGATCTAAGTGAGCAATAAGAAAGGATTTACAGAAGCATCAAATGTGTTAATGAGGGCTTCTGACAGGTCAACCCACGTATGGATACTTCCATACTCCAACGTTTTTAACCACAACATCACCCTTCCTTTGAGATATGGATAAAAGAGTCTAAGCATAACTCCCTCAGAAGCAATGTTATGGATGACAACCAAAGAGGCTGTCCTAATAGTTTTCTCATGCAATACCTTCTATACCATCGTAGCTAGGTAGCATCTTTAAGGCTACCTTAGGGATATTAAGAAAATTTAGAATATTTATGGGGTCTACATAATTCTATTAAGGATAGCTCAACTAAGACATTTTGGTATTGATCCCTCAAATATTTTGGGTTCTTCCTTTAAGTTGGAGTTACCATATGAGCATAATTTCTCTGCTAGTGAGGTCAAGGCTACTCATCAAATTTTGGATCCTTCAGGAAAGTAATTTTCAAGAACAAAATCAACGGGGAACCAATCATGAACCTTGGTTGATCCACAACAGAGTCACCAAACTCTACTTGATCCCAATAGTAACTGATTATAGAAACTTAAATCTTTATGCAGGGGAGTCATCAGGTGAACACATAGATATTACATAGTATAGTATCACCAGACTCTGGATTGTCAATCTGTGGGACCTAGGGGTCCCACCAAGTGTACCAAAAAATTTTGGTCAAAAATTTGCATCTAAGAGGAAGGATAAAGAAAAGGATTGCACACCCTGCAATCCTTGACCAACATTGAACGACTGCAAAGCTAGGAGGCTAGGCGATCTATCTCTGAAGAAGGTCAATTCTTGGGAAATCCTAGCTACCTACACCTGAGGAAGGAGAAAGATAATGGAAAGATATGAAAATAGGTCATATCTATAACTCACAAGGATGGATTCAGCTACATCAAGACATATACGTGGTAACTTGCACTGTTGCAGGAAATACAAAAAAAATACCTAATAGATCATCCAGTCTTACTCTTTATCATTCATTTTATACACCATGTTGATAGTGAATTCTAGAACTACTAAACAAAATATAATAAATCTAGATAATATAATTATTGCATGTCCATTCAACTAGCTTTAACAAAAATAAACCTTCAACATTCACACACACACATAAGAGTCAATTTGGAGATCAAACAGTGATATACTTGCATTTATAGAATGATGAAAGCTTTACATATGAATTATAATGGCTAAAGAGTTGTACATTCCAGCATATATAGATATAATAATTGCATAATTTAATGTTATGGATGGTGTATGAGACAATGGAAGTACACCAGCAAGGGCGGCCATGCTGCTAATCTCCATAAATCTGCTATAGACTATGGTCAAGAATGGAAATGGATGTCATTTGATGGTAGGTAGTCTAGAAGATTCAACGTTACTTCATGGTTATACATATTCTACCTATGTTGGCTACTTATTATGGGGTAGATCTTTCAAAATTACCTTATGCCATAAATAGGTCAATTCTTTCACCCACCTCAGCACTATAAAACCTTCTCCCACCCTTTCTACAACCTGGACACATTCTCAATATTCACTACCTAATCACTCATAGGAGGTGGCTCCAAAACTTAGCCATCTATACTTTTTGATCCATCATCTTCAAAAAAGGAGCAAGTGGGTAAATGCATACAAAATTTTACCCATAATGCTAAACTGAGTGATATGAACCACTAACTTGTGAGCTTGTATTGTTGATGAAATAAAATGAGTTTTTTGGTTACTTCTAAGAAGATGTTTGACCACCAAGGGTGGCTAATAACCACCAAGAGTAATTATTGACCACCAGGAGTATCTAATGAGTTTTTTGACTACCAAGAGCGACTAATGACTACCCAGAGTGGCTGGATCTAAGTGTAGGTAGACAAATGTTAATAGATTAAGTCTTAATTTTGGATGATATGATGCTATTTTTGTTGATTTTGAGTACCTGTGACATAGGAATAGAATAAAGAGTTAGTAAGACAAGCAAGATAGGCAAAGAAAAATGAAAAACTTAAAGTCAAACACACAAGGCATGCTATGTTAAGACCAACAAGAGATTGTTTTTTTTGATAAATTAAAAGATTATATTATTAAAAGGGTTTTAAGGATCCCTTAACCTTGATACAAAAATAGCAAGATAAGCTATAACATGATAAAGGATGCACTATTGACCCCCTTCAAACCTTAGACTATCAAGATCTACAATTGAGGACACAGCTTCAGGATTGAGGACCCGCATAGAATAAAAGAAACAAAAAAATGAGGTCGTAGCCTCATACTTAAGGACACTGAGATACAGGATAGAACTTAAAAACTAAAAACTACGATTGAAGAAATAAGGGCCTCCACGTAGGGATGACATAAAACCAAAAAGGGACATATTATCCACAAGAGACTAGGCTCCACGCAGGGTAGCCTTAGAAACAAAAAACATGGAAAAAAGGAACTTAGTCCTCAGTTGAGGTTTTATCCTCATCCTTGGTGTCCTCATTATAAGAATCCTTGGGCTCTTCATCCTTAGGCTCCTCTTTGATAGTAAACTTCTCCACTTTGAACCCACCATCAACCTCTTGGCTAATCTTCCCACCAAAAAATAGTTTTTGTAGACCTTCTCAGATGTCCAGAATAGAATTAACCATCACATTCATAATAGCAGTGGTGGAAGAAATGATGAACTCTTTCAAGAACTTGGTTTTTTTCTCTTCTTCTTCCTCATTCTTTATCTAAATGACATTGTGCTTGGCTTCCAGGTTTTGAAGCCGAGCATACTTCCTAACAAGTTCCTCCACACTATAAAAACTAATGCTCTTCCTAGCTCTCAATTTAGTGACATCATCAATGATTTTTCTCTTTATCTCTTCTAAGGTAGGGCGAGAAGAGGACCCTACAGGATTAGCAGGACTGGGAATATTAAGATTGGGTTTGGGACTATTTTCTAGGACGTAGATATAGATGACCTTGAACAAACCCTTATGGTGATGGAGGTCATGACTTTTCTTATTCCTACAATTCTCAATGGATTTGTTCATGGAATTGAAAAAGAGGAGAGGAATGTTAAGAGGGTTAATGTCCTGCAAATGGTTAACTAAAGCCAAATTGTAGGTTTTGAGGATTTTATCAGCATCATCAACAATGATAAATTCCATGATGGGCTTCATCATACCATCCCAAGGGGAATTGAGGTTTCTTCTAAAGATCCTAGGACTCTTAGCGTTCTTGAGGATTTTCTCATTAACTTTAAATTTGGTAAGCTCAACTTCCTAGTTATGCTTGTGCCTATGGATGGAACGGCCTTCAAGCTTTTGGCCAGTAATGGAAGATAATAGGTGGACAGTAATCATGAAGTTCCTACCATGCATAGTGATAGAGCCATTATCCTAGGTCTCAAGTAAAGCAAGTGTGATCTCATAATCAGGTCCAAAAAACATATGGAGGAAGGGGAAGAAGTGTCTATCTTGGAGAATCTTATCCGCCATAGAGTCACACGCATAGGAACTGGGCTCAATATAATTTTTCACCATGGTGGAAAGGGGGATGATGAGGGAGTGGAAAGGTGAAAATGGGGCGGGCAAAAGGGATACATAGGGAAAAAAGCTGGTGAGTGAAGGTGGAGAGGGGATGACCAACGGTGATAAAAAGGATAGGTACTTGAAAAAATACCATAAAGGGTGGGGAATAATAAAAAATATCATTACCGAGCATGGCGAAGGGATGTAAATGTAGGTGTGGGAGAAAGGGAAATGTGGCTCATGGCGATAGGGAGGCTCGCATAGGAGAAAGACCTGCCAGCTCAAAAAATGACACGCAACCTAGAAATAGGGACATTTTGGAATCATGCCCTTGATAAAACTATCTAGGAAATCTGAACGATAAAGATGCACCCCCAAAATTTCTTGGGATGATAAATTTTAGAGGTCATAGGGCCAGTTGATGATGATTTTTGGCCTCAAAGGTCTCCCTCAGGTGGTGCCACGTCCTCAGGCTATAAATGGTGAACATTCCTTGGGTAACCATGTTGAGTTAGGAGTTGAGATTACTAGGCCTCAAGAAAGTGGTTTTCTAACGCCAAACAAGGCACATTGGTTGATTAAGGTGATAATCTTTGGGAAATCTCCTGATTTTGAAATTAAACACCATGTGATGGTACCTACACATTTTTAACAAAGGATGCCAAATATTGAAATAGTTGTTAGCATACATTCCAAAAATTATTTCCCAGACAAAAAGGACCTTACGGTGGAGGGTGACGTGGATGAGAAATTTGGAAATTATGACAGTGTAGGATGATGTGGAAGGGCATCTGGATAAACTGGTGTTGATGATTGATGTTAGTCAAAAGGGACATCTAGATGAATTGTTGGTGGTAACAAGGAATGATGTAGAGAGACACGTGGACCTTATCATTTGGAAGGGTGTGAAGGACCTTCCACTTGCCTTGCTAATTCGGAGTGATCACGTGATGCATGAAGATTTTTAAGAGACTGATGTTCTTATGCATGATGGGGGGTTGGATATCCTGGAGGATGGCCACCTTTTGAGGAAGATTCCTTTGAGGTTTCTCTTGATCTGCAATAGCATGTATTTCCTCTAGAATTTTATCATGCCATGTCTAAAACTTTATAGTATTAACTCCAATTTTGGCTAATCTATCGACAACCTTATTGGCTTCTCTGTAAGCATGCTAAAAAATGACTTGTTGCATGTTAAGGACCAAGGTCCTGGCTTCCTCAATATAGTCTCTAACTCTCCAAGAAGGTCTGTAATTGCTATGCCTAAGGTAATTAATGATGTTGAGGGAGTCTCCTTCGACTATCAGATTGTTGGTAAAATTCTTTGCAAGGCAGATACCCCTCCACATACTTTTGGCTTCAGCAACATGATTAGTCTACTTACCTAATCCTTCAATAAAGGCAATGATGATTTCTCCTTGGTGATTTTTGAGTACACCTATGCCCCAGCTTCCCCTGGATTACCTTTAGCAGCTCCATAAAAATTAATTTTAAACCAATCCATAAGCAGTGGGACCCAATGAGAAATAATTCTAAGGTTGGATGACAGGAGTAATTCCTCTAAGGATAGACCCATATCCTTACCAAGATTGGACTTAGACTTGGAGGCTAGCTTAGTGGAAGGGGGAAAGAGAGAGGTGTTCTCCAAGGCATTGGCCAATATTTTGAAAAAATATGATCTTGGGGACCTTAGGCCTTTGGGAGAAAACTCGGTTGTTTCTTTCAAGCTATACTTGCCAGAGGAAGTGGTGGAGGCATATCTTGTAGAATAATTTGAGGTGGCAGTCGAGAAAGGGGAATGGTCAGTGGTTGAAAAGATCACCTATGGATCTAGGTTTAGCCCACTGGATATGAAAGGAATGGAATATGGAGTCAAGGATGGATGAGGAGAAGGGGCAGTGGAGGAAAAGGTGAGAAGAAGATTCCCAAGCATTTTGGTAGAGATAGCATCTATTAGGGATGGTAATACCTTTTTTAATGAGGTTATCTATGGTTAGGATTTTTTCTTGGATGGCAATCCAAGAGAAGAAAGAAACCTTAGGAATGAGATACTTGATCTAAACAAGCTTAAAAGGCAACATGATGTCCTCATTATCAAGGAGGATGAGATAGGCTGATTTGATGACCCACTTTCAGAAGGCTCCCAAATGAGCTGATCAATAGAATTGTTTAAGGGAATGATGGTTGAGAGCAGAAGGGATTTCAAGGTAGTTGATTCAATCAGGAAAGTAGAACTACTAATTGGAATCCAATTGGTGGTACTATTTTGAGTGTTAAATAAATCAGAGACCTTATGCCCTATCCTAAAATTAGTAAATAATTTGAGTCTGGATAGAATAGGGTCATTGATAAGGGGGTCTTGGGTGATCCATTTGTCTTCCCAGAAATCAATATTGCTTTCGTCTCCCAGTTTCCACCTTAATCCTTTCTTTAGGAGAGGCCTCATACTCATGATGTAATTCTAGAAAGTTGACCCCCGATTGGGGTTGTCATCCTTTAGGAAATCACCATTTTGAAGATACTTCCTTTTGACAATGGAAATCCACTCATTTCTATCTCTTAACACCAATCTCCAAGCTTGTTTGGTAACTAAAGTTGTATTGAGGGAGTGAACCCTTCTGAGCCCAACTCCTCCTTTGTCTTTGGATCTGCAGACCTTGTACCAAGCCACAATATGAATCCTTTGCTTATTCTTAGCTCCTGTCCATAGAAATTTTTTTTGAATTTGCTCTATCCTGAGGAATACAGTAACTGGTGCCCAAAAAATAGAAAGAAAGTATACCAGGATGATTTGAAGGGTATCTACAGTTAAAGTGCACTTGGCTGCTTGAGATAGGAGATTACCTTTCCATCCTGCAAGCTTTTTTTGAATCCTCTCTATAACATTGTTCCACATTGATGCTACAGGTTGGCCACATAAAAGAGGGAGCCCAAGGTAAGTGGCAGGGAGGAAAGCTACGAAACATTTCAGAATTTTGGTAATCTTGATCTATCTTTGAATAGGTGTATTTAGAAAATATAGTTTACTTTTATTGAAGTTGATTTTTTTCCAGGTAGTTGCTTCATAAATCTTGAGGATGTATTTGATCACCTGTGCTTCAAATATAGAGGCACTAGTCGATAATATTGTATCATCCATGAATTGTTGGTGTGAGACCGAAGTAGTCTAAGAAGAAGCTTTGATACATGATAAGAGGTCAATTCTACAAGCATCATGGATGGTTATGCCTACATCTTCGATGATGATGATGAAAAGGAGAGGTGAGATGGGGTCCCCCTACATAAGGCCTCTACTACTTTTGAAATAACCAATGGTGGATCCATTAATGAGAACAGATAACCACGAAGAAAAAATTCATGATCTAATGAGATCAATCCATTTAGGATGGAATCTAAACTTGTGTAGGATGGCTAAGAGAAAGCCCCAATTGACTCTATCATAAGCTTTGTTCATGTCGAGCTTGAGGACATAGGTAGGCATTTTAGTCTTTGAGGCTGAGTGTATGGCTTCATGGATGGATATGACCCCATCTAAGATAGATCTACCTTGAACCAAACTTCCTTGATAGGGATCAATGATTCTAGGTAAAATGTTCTTCATTCTTATAGCCATGAGTTTAGTGAGAATTTTGTAAACGACATTGCACGGGCTAATATATCTGAAATCAGCTAAGGATTTGGTCATAGGATTTTTAGGAATGAGGGTAATGAAAGTGGAGTTGAATCCACGCAGAATTCTTTTTAAAGATTAAAATTATCTAATGGCCAGAAAAACATCAAAACCAATAATATCCCAAAAGGTTTGAAAACATTAGGGGGATAACCATCAGGACCCGGGGCTTTGTTAAGATTCATGGATAAAATGGCAAACTTGATTTCTTCATATTGGAATGGGGATATGAGACAGGAATTAACATTTTCTGAAATGGAGTTAGGGATGTGATGAAGCAAGCAAGCCTAGGCAAAAGCCAAGCAAGAATTGTCATCCTCAAGCATATTTTTGAAATAAGAACTTGATTCATTTCTGATTTCTTTTGGATTTGATATGGAAGTGCCATCACTTTTAGTTAGTTCCTTGATGTGATTGTTTCTTATATTTCTTAGAGTAGACACATGAAAAAAAATTGTGTTAGAGTCTCCTTCTTTGAGCCAGAGAGCTTTGGATTTTTGCTGCCAAAAGGTCTCATCACAAGCAAGGACATTATGGTACTCGACAAGGATCTGTTTCTCTTCATTTCTTATTTGATCATCCAGAGCCCCATTTTGTATTTTTATTTCAATTTGTTCAGGTCTTTCTTTGAGATATTTTATGTTGGCAAAAATATTACTAAAAACTTCTCTATTCCAAATCTTCAGGTCTTCCTTAAGAGTCTTAAGCTTCTGAGCCAGTCTATAGGAAGGATGTCCTTGGATATCTTATTGCCAATAGGGCCACCGATGGTGTAACCACATAGCCTCAAATCTGAAGTACCTTTTGTAAGGTTTGGATTTGTCAATTTTAAGGACAAGAGGATTATGATCTACACCAATTTTAGGGAGAGTATGGAAAATAGCATCACCAAACACGTGAATGGCTTCATGGGAAAGGAAAAACCTGTCTAATTTGACTTAAATGTGTTGGATCTCTGATCTTCTATTGCTTCAAGTAAATTTTGCCTTTTTGATATTTATGTCCATTAAGCTATTGGCATTGACAAATTCATTAAAGTCCTCCATAATTTTTGTTAGGATTTCAGATCCTCCCTTTTTTCCAAAGGATAAATGGGGATGTTAAAATTCCATACCATAATCCAGGGGATGTTTTGAAAGTATTCTTTTATACTAGTCAGGTTTTCCCACATCTGAGCTCTCTCGGCAATAGTGTTAGGAGCATATACATTAGTGAGAATCCAAACCAAGTTTTTATTGCAATCATGAAAAAGAATACTTAAAATTCTTTCACTAGAATGAAGTAGACACCCATCAATCTTATAGTTGTCCAATAAGCACATGAGGCCTCCAGAGGATCCTTTAGCTTCACTAAAAACCACACCTGCTTTTTTCCAAATTTCTTTAGCCACTATTGTAGAGTTGTTGGCATTTATCCTAGTTTCCTGCATGATGATAATTGAGGGTTTGATATCTTTCCTCATAGACTTAACAAGTCTTTGTTTAGTAGCCCCATTGAGGCCTCTCACATTCCATGAGAGGATCTTCATTTAGAATATTTGGGTGCTTTCCTGCATCCCCTTTCCTAATGGTGATGGGGTTTGGAGCTTCTACTCTCCTCTTTGGGTTGGGAGGTAATGGTGGGAAAAAGAGTTTTCTAAATTCCATTGGTAATATCATCCTCTACACAAAAGTTCCAGATATCTTCTTTGGAAGGCCTACCTCTTTTTTTTTCTACAAAAATCAATGGGGATTTGGTAGTGCTTCTAGTTTTCTTAGGACTAAATTTTTAAGGAATAACCTACTCCAGAACTAGACTCAAGGATCTGCTATTAGCCTGACTTATATGGGGAGATAATAATTATTCCACAAGGTTCCTATTAGAGTTTTCCAAACTTTATTCCTGATGATTGTGATATGGTCCAGACTTAGAAGAGGTGTTTATAAAGCTTAGGTCAATGTTCAGATCAGGAGGAAATTGAGGAGGTTGAGGAGACTTGGCTTCTGCTTGAGGTTGAATGGGTGAAAAATTCCTCTCTTCCTGAGGGGAGGGCTAGATGAGGGGATCTGTGGCTCTTGAGGGTTGGGATTTTGGTGACCACTCTTCACCCCTAGAAGAGTGGGGCTAGGAACACCTTTTTAGGTTTCCTCAGAGGGAAATTTTAAAATAGAGGAAATCAAAGCATTTCCTTCTAGAATCTTGTCAGATTCATTTAAAATGTTAAATCTATTGAAATTCATAGAAGAGTAACTTACTTGCTAGTACTCTGAGTTCATTATTTCCTTGCCTCTGAGCAATTGAGACTCTTCTTGAGGTTTTGTAACCTTTTATTGTTGCTGATAGGTTTTCCTTGTCTATTTTTGGTGCTGTCATTTCTTTTGTAGTTTAGGAAAGCCACTATTAGGTGGGTTTATTCTGCCTCTTTGTTGGTTTGTAGTGTCTCCTTGGATGTGGGAAGCACCTTCATATTTCCTTTGATATTTCTCCTAAGTAGCTTGAGCTTTGAGGATGGGGCATTGGGATATCAGATGTCCCTGGGTGTGACATTCCATGCAGAAGGCCGATTTATTTTCATACTCCAGGGGTTGCTTTCTGTAGTAGGACTTGTGAAAAATATTAACATAGTTTGGTAGCTCTAATGCTAAATTGTCATTTACACAGATCCTAGACACGTTCATACGCCTACGAGCTCTAGTGATCGGATCAATGGCAAGCAGATCCCCTATCACATTTGCAATGACAAGAAGAATATCATCATGCCATAGGTGAAAGGGGAGGTTGGGAATGTGCACCCATATATGGGCATAGTTAATATCCTGGGTATCAGGGTCAAAGTCTATGTCCCATTTCCTTAGAAATAGGCTTTTATGGCCTAAAAACTAGGGGTCCCTTGTGAGGATATGGTTTGTATCTTCATCATTGCTTAGTCTAATAGAAAAAAAGCCTCTAGAGATAACAACCAGCTCCATATCTCCCAGGGTCTTTTATTTATTAACAACCCATATGCATATGGTCTCAATATCAAGTCTTCCTTCGATAAAATTCCCAACCAGAGCATATCGTTCCATGGATATATAGTTGTTTGCAATGTTATCAGGGATGTGAATATTTTTACCATCAGGAACAATTGTAGTGGTAGGAAGCTTGTGAAGACCTCTTCCTTTGTTATTAATGATATTTTCATTATATTTTACCTTGGTAATATCATCATTGGGTCCTTTAGAGCCTGAAGGACCGGCCCCAATGTCGGTAGGTTCATCTTCCCATAAAATAAATGATTGTTCATGAGGTCTTGCCGTATTTGACCATCCATCATCTACGTCACCTTTGTCCTCATTGATGCCATCCTCGTCCTTTCTGGTATCCTAGGTTCCTACCTTCCTGCCATCCTTTCCTATGCCAAAATATTCCAAACTAGGGTTCATGCCTTCTCCACCCATCCTTGCTGTCATACTATTCATCCAAGAAAAACCTATTTTACAATGAGTTGGTTACCCCTATAGTCTATTTTAAATAAAATATGTCTATTGTGCTAAGGGTAGAAGGTCCCACCATGATCACAAAATATGTGACAAAGGAAATGCACCATTCCATAGAAATGAACAAATAAGATTTGATATTACAAAACAAGCTTTCTTGGTTACAAAACAACCTTTTGATTACAATAAGACCTCCCAAAGGGGAGGGTTTTCTTTTCACAATGAATCTTATGGTACTAAAAAAAAAATTATGTCACCCTCAAATGGTTGGGTGGATTTTTCTTGAGCCTTTTTTTCTTGATCACCCTAGACCTTATGCTACTCCAAATGCCTACACATGAACCCAAAAGAAATTATTAGTAGCATCTATAAAGGAATCAAAATGTGCATGCTATGATAGGGACATGAGAAATAATCATTAAAACATCTTCTAATGAGTATTTCATGGTGCAAATTCTTTTTCTATAGTAATCATGACAAGAGTTTTACGTGGTCTTTCATTTTTGTAATTTATTAAAGGGATTATCAAAGGCTTTTCATTTTATTATGTCAAACAATTCACTCAATCTGATTGGTTTCACAATCATGAAATATTTGACGTTTTCACTTGATGAATGTCTAATAAGAATCTTGGTTCAAATCCTAAAATTATAAATGCAATGGATAAGTAATATTTTTACAAAGTATTTTGGATTTCAATGTTGGAGTTTGACGCCTTTAATTTCGAGGTAAAAAAAATATGTACATGCTTTATTGAACACCTAAGAAGTCTCTATGCCAAAATTAAAATATGCATAATATAGTCAAATTAAAATACTACTAATAATTAATTATAAAATATCATATAGGTATAGGATTGTTGGTAGTGGCTCAATGCTTGTGGGTGGACTTCCCCAATTTGGTTCCTTGGAAAGTTGGGATCATGTTGACTTTATCTTACCCAACATACTAAAAATTATAAAAATTTCTATACGCAACAAAAAACAAAATTATAAAATAATAAAATATAAATCTTATCCCTCCCCAACCCTCATAACTATTATACATTTTCCTTATTAACCATAATAAACCCATCGTTTTATCCCTAACCAACTGAAAGCAGCCAAGTCATGTTTGGTTTGCATTATCAAATTTAATCTAATCCCTATAGCACTAGACCATGGATTCTTCAACTAAATAAATTCACGATATTTTAATAATAATAATAAAAATAATAGTAGTCCACAATCTACATTTAAAGACCATGTGCAAGTGATTTTTGTGGGCAGTCAATGTACAAACTTCCTTGCCTATTTTAAAAAATTTCCTTACAATTGTAAGGTTCATTTTTTATTTTTGTTTGTCTTTGTTACAAACTTATTATTAAAAATAAACTCACACAAATATTACAAATAAACATAAATACTTGAAACTCAAACTATTGTAATATGAAAAATAATTGTAAAAATGAAACAATATAAAAAAATAACACAAGATCGCAAGCCTCTTTGAGTGGGCAACCTGCTTTAAATAATTTCATTAATTTGAAAAAACATACATTTGTACATGGATCTATATCTTTTAAAGGTACACTTCATGCAACCCTAACCTAATGCTCAAGAGTTGGCTTATATGCAAAATGCCACTCGAGTTAAAATTTTCTACCAAACATTGATTACACTCTTGATAACGATTACATGTAATGGCCCCACTTGTCTAGGCGTCTTACTTACCACATACCAATACAAAGTATTACAAAGAACGATGGTTATTCATGGAATTAATTTTTATTAAAAATAGTAAATATTAATATCGTATATTATAATTGTCAAGTGGCATTAGTTCAACCAGCTAAATTTCTCAACATTTCGAGGAGATCTAAGTTTGAATATTGTAAAATGATACATAGATAATATCCAAGCTTTGTTGTAATACCACTATGTGTTATGTTGTAATATGAGTGGGACCTCTTTCAATCCCATATAACCCATTGAAAATAAATATTGTATATTATAATTTAGTAATTATTATTTTAGTGGTAATATAATTTGAGATGTGTTATGGTTTGGTAACTAGAATTTTGTTGGATAAACAATATATATATATAGGAGTAAAAACTAGATTATATTAATTCATTAACCAGAATATTAATATATTCTTGTGCTAACACTATTCACCAGCTAAAAAACAAAATGAGATGGATAAGGAGTAAAGTGTCCATAATTGAATATACATAAGAATAGAAGCTAATAGCAACAAAAAGACTATAGTTATATTTTGTTGTAATACACCATATATCAACACTCATTTGTGGGAGAGCCTATTATATGGATAAGTTATCGGTATGTCTTGTGTTATATTTTTTAAAGTCTTCAAAGAAGAAATATAAGTAATCAAATCTTGAACTTGCTCATAGATGTTTATTATCTTATTTTTAGTTTCTTGTTGGACCTTATAAAGATCATGTACCATGTGAGAAAGCTCATGAATTATGTAAGTAACATCTTCTAGTGTGTTGGAAGCATTACGGTTTGGTAACTAGAATTTGGTTAGATAAACAATTTTTTTTTTGAGTAAAAGCTAGATTATATTATTTCATTACCTGAAACATTACAATATTCTAGTGCTAACATTGTTCACCAGCTAAAATACAAAATGAGGTGGATAAGGAGTAAAGCATCCATAACTCAATATACATAAGAATAGAAGCTAAAAGCAACAAAAATACTATGGTTATATCTTGTTGTAATACACCATATATCAACACTCATTTGTGGGAGAACTTATTATATGGGTAAGTTCTCAACTTCTTCTCTTATATCTTCTGGAGTCTTCAAAGAAGAAATATAAGTAATTAAATCCTGAACTTGCTCATCATTGTTTACTATTTTTTTATTTCTTGTTGGACCTTCTAAAGATATTATACCATGTGAGAAATTTGATGAAGTCTATCAGTAACATCTTCTAGTGTGTTAGAAGCTCCATAGACTTGGGAATGAATGCATCCCACATGTAACAGAATATCAAATGTCAAGTCTACTAAAACGATATCCCATAGAGAAACATAACCAATAAATAACTTTTTACATCTGAACTTCTAAATGTGCTTGAGAAGGATGAGTCTACAAACATCCTAGAGATTGGAGCAATGATCTAGCTGATAAAAACCAAGCAAAGAAAGCTTTCAAGATCTCATGAAAGAGGGAAAAATAAAAGTGTATAAAACATTCCAAAGTTGTTTAGCCATGTGATAAAACCAAAACAAGTGAATAAGATTTTCTAAATAATTGCAAAATTTTCATTGAGAGGAAATGTGTAAAATCAAAACCATACTTTCAAAATTTGGATATTTTTGATGCAAAATATACCATCTAAGAAGCTGAGTTTTTGATTCAACAAGAACTTTTTAAATTTGAGAAGCAAGATACTACCATTGGTCATTGGTAAAATTGACTTGCCAATTGACATTGAGCTTAGATTCAAAATATGGAGGACAAAAAAGATGGTTGTATATCCAACTAGAATTAATGGAAGAGATTATATGACCATTAATCCATCTCCAATAATGGCATATATTGTGGGTGGTTGTTCATATACATGTGTTGTTTGAGGTTTGGGTATTGGAGTCTGATCACCCCTCACTTCACTAGACACTTTATGGGTAATCTATCTTAGTCAATAATGACATCTCTTTCATGATATTTTAAAAACCCCGACATAGGATTTCTAACCAAATAATTTTTTATAAAAAAAAATGGTTGTGGTTTTGTTGTTTTTTTATTTTTTTTAAATAAAGGACAAGCAAAAAATAGAAAACAAAAAAAAATTATATCTAACAGCCAAAATGGAGGGGCAATAACTGTCATAGTCATAATGGAACTTGACCCTAAAAAGCACTTTGATACCACTTGTTAGAAATCTAGTATTATAAATAAACACACACACACACAAATATTGTAAATAAACATAAATACTTGAAACTCAAACTATTGCAATACAAAAATTAAATGCAAAAATGAAACAATCTCACAAAATAACATAGAATGGCAAGCCTCTTTGAGGGGGCAACCTCCTTTAATACTTTTATTAATTTGCAAAAATATACATTCGTACATGGATTAATATATTTTAAATATACACTCCATGCAACCCTAACCTAATGTTCAAGATTTTGCTTGCATGCAAAATGCCACTCGAGCTAGAATCTTCTACCAAACATTGGTTACATTCATTATAACGGATACATGAAATAGCCTCACTTGTCTAGGCGGGTTACTTGTCATATACCATTATAAAGTATTACAAAATAAAGGAGTACCCATGTTGGAATTAGGTCATTACATAATCATATGAGAATTACAAAAATAATGTTAGGATGGGGTCCTAACAGTCTTATGTTACTTCCCAATTGTTAGTTAGACAATCCAGCATGATTTTTCCACTAAAAAATGATCCAAAAGCTACCTCATCTATCCTAAAGTAAGATTTTTTTAAATATTGAGTCCATTATAACTTTCTATATAATCCCCATTAAGCCCCATTCTAATACTCTTCCACCTAGATGTCCTCCCTTATACATGTAATATTGAATCCCTATGGCCTTCTCTGCATTTATATATTAGATTTGTGATTATATGCTTTGATTTCATTCTCTAGGTATATTTATAGTTTTTGTAGATATTTATCTCTATGTGTTATCATTTATCTCATTGTTTTTGTATTGGGTTTATACCTTTACCCTTGGAATACACCCATCAGGCCATAATGTTCCAGTATTTGATTTGGGTTTATAGTTTTCTTCCCCAGTAATCACTACTCTTCTCTATGATTTTACCTTTTTCCCATTCCCTGTATTGGGTTTATGGTTTTTGTGTCGCTATTTTTAGTCTCTAAGATCCACCTAGATTGGGTTTTCACTTTTCAATGAAGTTTTGTGTGGGTTTATAGTTATAACCTCACTACTATATTTATCAAGTATTTTTTTTTACAAAGTTTTACTTTTTGGGTACATGGTATGCTTGTTTCCCTCGTGTACCCTTATTTGTGCTTTTTTTTGTGTTTGTATACATGAGGGGGAGGTTACATTCAAATGGAATTTTAACTAATATTATGTAGAGAGTATTGTACTTTTTATAAATTATAAAATTGTGATTCAAAAAGGATGGATATATGTATTAATTAAAGGAGAATTCACAAAGGGTATAAATTTAAAATAAATGTGAAGATTGGATTAACAATAACATTATTTTGTATATCCATCAAATAATGATGGAGGTAATATTTTAGAAATGTGAGAAAAATAAATAGGATGACAAATAGTTTAAACAATTGTGGTATTAATATTTGACTTAACAAAATTTAAATTTTGTATCACAAATATTAAGACTCAAATAATGATGAAGGTAATATTTTAGAAATGTGAAAAAAGGAAATAGGATGGCAGATAGTTTAAACAATTGTGGCATTAATATATGAGTTAACAAAATTTCAATTTTGGATCAAAAATATGAAGACACCCAAAGACCAAAAAAAGATAAATAAAAAATGAAAGCATTGATTTGATCTAACTATAGGGATTTGCAAAATCATGAGGTAGGGTATAGATCTTGGGTAGGATTCATATAATGGAATCCTCTTAGGTAGCTAACACGAAAGGTGTAGGTGAATATTGGTAAAAACCTTAATAGTTTACAATGTCAAAAAGGGTACAGATGCAAGTGCAAAATGCAAGAGGAACAAGGATTTATAGAGATCCTTAGTTGAGGGTATATAGAGATCGATTGATAATATAACAGTGAAGCCCTACATGGTGGACGAAGGGGGATTTTATAGGAACAAGACCAATATGCAAAATTAAGCCAAAGGACATGGACTCCAAGAAGGGTTAAAATTACATGAGCACATGCAAGTGGAACATATAGTATGAGCTAGTGATCAGATCCCATTTCAAGAACCAATCTAGAAAGATAAATTTCAAGATTTATTTGAGTGATCAAATTCATAGTAGCCAATCTCAAATAATGGTAGAACCAAAGGTACAAACACATAAGAAGCAGAGGTCTGGCATTAAAAAAAGAAGCTAGGATTTTATTTTAACAAGTTGAAATGTTTCAAAAGGTGACTAAATGTGGACCATTGAAAGCAAATGCCAATGTTATTGGTCATAGAAAAGAAAATGATTCGATCCCCAATATCAAGAGATTATGGTAAAAAATTGCAAAAGATGACCTTTTGGGATACCTTAAGAAATCACAAACAATTGTAGCTAATAACTCTAGAATTTTCCATAGACCTTTGATATTGCCAAAAACAAACCTTGACAAAATAGCCTTACGGTCCATGTTATGGAGTGCAGAGGATTAATTTGTTGATTTTTAGGTCTTTGTCTAGGTATCCTTACTTTCAAGATGTGGGTTGCTAGACAATGGAGAACTAGAAGTGAGTTAAATATTTTTTCTTATCCTAATGGTTATTTATTAGTTCTTTTTTATAATTAGGAAGATAAAAATCAAATTTTACAAGGGGCTCCTTGATATTTAGTAGGATAGGGTTTTTCATGAAGCCCTGGCATACCAAGTTCAAGGTAGAAGAGAAAATACCCTTAGTAGCTCCAATCTAGGAGAGACGTTTTGTATTGCCTTATGAGTTTTGAAAATAAGTTATCTTCATGGGAATATGCAATACTCTAGGATCTTATATGATCATAAACAACAGTCCAAGCTAATTTGAACAAATTTTCTATGCTAAAATTTGTATTCTCATTGACCTTGACAAGCTCTTGCTAGAAAAGATTACTCTAGAGTTTGGGAAGGATGCCTAGGAATAAGATGTAGATTATGATAATATCTCCTTCAAGTGTATGATTTATCTTGAATATGGTCACCTAGCTAGGGATTGCAAACATTGGATCTCAGAGCATGCATAAGAGGAAATGACCCTTGGAGGTTTCTAATTGTCTAAACAGAAGAACCTATCGAGAAAGAAAAAATCTAAAGAGTAAGAATTTATCTCCATCGATAAGTTTGCTAACCTCCCAATGGATGATGAAAAGAATGTTATGGAGATAAATATCCTAGAAACTCCTCTTCAAACCCTCAAAAAGGAACCAATGGTTGAAGAAATAAATTACAAAACTAAGCCAATTCTAGGTCTACCAAGTAGCCCACAAGAGAACTTAACCCAATAGTTGAAGAGATCCCAAAGGAAAAATATAAGTCAAGAGAAAGACGAATCTAACCATTCAAATGGAGGAACTCATAAAATATTATATAGTAGAGGTGACACCTAGGAATATTTTTATAAGGTCGTTGTGATGTTCTCAACTATTCCAGGGTTGGAGTGCATCTTAAAACCAACATAGGTGAGTCAAGATTCTACTAAAAAGATGAAGCTAGACACACACCAAAGAGTAATTAGGAATACTACTTAACATAAAATAGGGAAATAAGGTGCAAAGTTGTAAGCAATGGGTGAGGTCAAGGATCTTACCCCATTTTTAGTCCTTGTGCTTGATCAAGTGCATCACCTAGAATAATCATGGGGTTAAGGGTAGCCTAGTAAATCATAATAAAAAAACTAATGATTCAACACTATGCATAGATGGTTTTCATCCATGAAATAAAATGTTTGGTAGAAGAGATGAAAATATTTTCCATAAAGATTTTTCCTACGTGTAGGATGGAATTTCTAAGCTTCCAAGGAACATCTATAGGAGTGGCTTGTCTTTGGCATCTGAAAGAGAGTGATACACCAAACAATGGGAATTTTGGAGATTCTAGCTTTACTGGCCCAAATTAGACATTCTCCTTAGCATATGTTATGTCTCAATTTATACACACCTACGATCTTGGATGAAAAATGAAAATGAAGGAATGTAGCCTATATTATTGATAATTTCCATAGACCTTGATTTATTGTAGTTGAATAATTCAACACTAGCATCTCATTGTAAGAGAAGATAGGGGTAAATTTCACTCTAGATAGTAGTGCTAACCTCATGATGGAGCATATTAGATATTTTTTTCTGGTATATATTAAACTAACCAACAATATGATGACCTTGTATAACAAAATACAAGACCCAACATGCATTCTAGAAAGACTAGACAGGTTTATGTTATTAGAAAAACATTTGAGCAATGGATGTATTATAAGAGCACAAATATTGAATAATATTATATTAGATAATTGGTTTGTGTTGGTAGAAGCGTGGAAGATCAAACCCATTCATGATCCTTTTAGATTCTAGCTAATATGGTTTCAAGATAGTAGTTTTTGAGATAATATTCAACAATGACGGCAAGAGTGGAAACCTAGTCATGGTATAAATATGTCCAACTTTATGAGGAGGCTTCAATACCTCAAATCCAAATTGAAAATTATTGGAGTATATTACATATTTGGTACATGCTAATGTACCCCCATGGCACCTTCATGGTACATTTGTAAATAATATATTAGGGTTGAGTCATAGTTTAGAGTGTGATTTATATTCCCCTTTCTATGTAAGTATGTATGTGCAGGAAATGCAAAAGTGTCATGTGAGTTAGTTTGCAAGTGTAATTTGAGTCTATGTGCATAAGTATCTTATATGTAAGAGTTCAAATATTTAATGTAAATATGTGCACAAGTGTCTTAGATTAAAGTGTGCAAAATGAAGATCGAGAGTCATGTCTAGGTGTGCATACAATATAGAGTCATGTGTTCATCAAGTATGCAAGTGTTAAGTAGAGAATCCAAGAGTCATGATACTTGGAATATGGAAAGGAATAGTTAAGTATCCAAAGATTCATTCTACTATGGCTATATAGTACTCCATAGAGAAGCATCAAGTATCAAGTATCAATATCATATTACAAAGAGAAATATCAACTATCATATTTTTAAGATAAAGTGGAGTAATAAAGATTGCATACATTTTGAGCAATTAGTATTGTAAGTTGTTCTACATGATTTATACGTATATGATTCATGTTTTTTAAATTCATATTATTTTTTATTAGTGAATATTATTTGATATATTTTTAGTCTTGATATACATATCAATTTGCTCATATTAATCTAATCATATCATTATATTGACCTTATTGCTTTGTGGCTATATTATATTCAATCATGTGGTATTTAACCTATGATATTTGTGATAGTATTTAAGGCTTAAAAAACATGAACATGGAAAGGGGAGGAGTTTGGTGACATAAAGAAAAAGAAACAACATATTTTAACCAAACTTAAGGATCTAAACGAGCAGATATGAATAGATGACACTATTGAGATCCAAAGTAAGGAGGAGGTCAGGCTTACTACTCAAGTAGAGTATTGGGACAAAAGAGAAGATATATTATGGAAATATAAATCTAGGATCCAATGGATCTAGGAGGGATATAGGAAAACCTTCTTCCAGAAATCTCTTCTAGCAAGGCGGTTGCATAATTTCATCTCATTCCTTAAAACAACAATAGGTGACTCAATACATAGATGGGATGGGTGAAAGATATAACAAGATAATACTTTACCCAACTATTTAAGGCACAACCACTAAACCAGGAGGTACAATAGGAAGTACTCCAAGTGATTCCTTCTTTCATCATAGAGGAATATAATGTAACTTCGATTACCCCAATTACTGCCAAAGAACTTCAACAAGTAGTTTTCAAGATGCAAAAAGGAAAAACTCTAGGCTTAGATAGATTTCTCATATAATTCTACCAAGAATTATGGAATATCCTTAAGGAAGTGTTGCCAATTTTACCACATTTTGTTAAAATTCATGTTGTATACAGTTTTTGAGACTAATTATTGTAAAACTTCTCCTTTTCCATTAAAATGGTCAAGACGTTATATTGTTGTGTTTTTACCAGTTGTCTCTTTAACTTACTGTATTTTGTCACATTTTGTGGTTTCTCTTCTTTTTCTACACTTTTCTCTGCTCTTCCTGTACTTTTTCCTGTCATGTCGCATGCAAAATTGTGAATGTTTTTAGCATGGACAATATTCTGATGGGTTCTCTTCCTTCCTTTTGTCTGTAAATCCTTTCTTTCATATTTGTACATGTGGTAGTAATTTTCAGAACTTGCACTTTTAAGCATTTTTAAGCATGTTTTTCTGTTAAGAGATACTATCACTCCATCGGTGGAGCGAACCTCCCAGTCGCTCCACTAGTGGAGCGAAAGGTCAGAAAAGGGATTAAAAAATAAACAAGTATGCCTAAGTTATAAAAGGAAGTCAAAGCAGGGTCAAAGGGGTAAGCGCTCCACTGCTGGGATGAATTCCCCATTCGCTCCACCTAGGGAGTGATCTTCCAAACACAAAAAATGGATAAAAAGGCCAAGTACAAAAAAAGGGAGTCAAAGTGGTCAATGTTGTAGTCACTCCACCAGTGGAGCGAACTTCCCTGATGCTCCACTAGTGGAGCGATACTCCAAAAGGCACACAATCAAATCTTTTTTATAAAGAAGACAAGTGTTCAAGCTAGAAGTGTCAAGCGAAGGTCTCAAGAGGCACAAAAACAAAGAAAAGGTACTAAGAGTGCATAAAGGGAGTCAAATATGGTCAAGGCACCAAGCGCTCCACTAGTGGAGCAAATCTCCCAAGCGCTCCACTAATTGAGTGAATTTCAAGTAATGGCATTAAAAGTGGCTAAGTGTTTTGCAAAAAAAATCAAATTTGGTCAGGGCATCAGATGCTCCACTAGTGGAGCGAACCTCCCGAGCACTCCACAAGTGGAGAAAAAACCAATCAGCGATAGGAAAACTAATACATGAAAAATCAAAACAGTCAAAGGCATTGTCGTCCCACTAATGGAGCAACAGGCCCTATCACTCCACCAGTGGAGCAAAGGGCTAGAAGAGCTTAAAAAGAGGTAAATTTGGCTAAGTTTCTAGCAAGGAAGTCAAAGAGGGTCAAAATTGCAAGTGCTCCACCAGTGGAGCGAATTCCCCAAGCACTCCACCAGTGGAGCAAAGATAAAACTAAGAGCAAAAAAGAGTCAATATTTTGGTCAAAGTGCCAAGCGCTCCACCAGTGGAGCGAAGGTCCCAAATGCTCCACTTATGGAGTGAAAGCCTCTATCTCTCCACACAAGGAGAGATAGGTTTGACAAAAAAATTTCTAAGGCAACCAAGTGCCAATCACTCCACCCAGGAAGCAACATCCCAGGAAGATGTACCAAGAAGTTTCTAAGGCATAGAAAAATCTATCACTCTAGTTATGGAGTAAAGTTCCTAGCAGCCCCTAAACATAGTACAAACTACTCAAAAATACCATGAAGCTACCCGAAGCTATCAATATCTATTGTAAATCAACCATTGACTAGTTGAACTGACCCCAAGCTGCACTCTACACCGTATGATCATGATCATTCTCAAAATATTTTGTCTTCAATATTGAGTTCTCGCTAAGATCGAATTGATTATTTCAAGTCATTATCAGAACCTTGTGTCTTCAATACTAAGTTCTTAGTAAGGCCAAATTGATTGTTTCAAGTCATTTTTGAAACCTAATATGCTTGTACCCATAACAAGAGTGGTTGGGCATTAATATTTTAGGTGGCAGAATTCTTTTATAAATGCTAGCTTCTTCTCTATAACTAAGGATGGACAACCTCTACTAGAAAAGCAACTTTGTACAATGAAATCTGCTTTTGAAATACATGCTTTGGGCTTCATCTTTGAAATTTCTATCTCTGTGTACGAGTTCTTTCATGTTATTTCTATTAAATTAGCCTCTTTATCATATAGCCTAATTCTATTATCTATATTTAGCTATCAGTAAAGGATGAATCCTTGGAATACCCTTGGATTTTATGCAGTTATGAAGCTTTAATGCTAGTTTTCATTAAAGGTCTATTGTTTTGATTATTTTTGGTTCAAGTATGTAGGTTGTCTATCGTGCTTCATGTGCATCACCCCGTATTTTTGGCTTTTAACCTTTTCTCATTCCTT